>CAVNZG010001114.1:0-75082 GCA_963693315.1 Diogma glabrata
TCTGTGTAAATACAATCAACCTGATAACCTCGATCTACACATTCAAAAACATAGCTAGAAAACTCAACCAAATTAGTTAATACTGAACGTTTTGCATAAAATCCATGCTGTTTAATCGTTATGCTGTTTTTAACTTCTTGGAAAATTAGACCGTGAACCAACTTTTCAAATATTTTGCTAAACGAGTTTAATATGGAGATAGGTCTATAATTAGCTATATCAGATTTGTCACCATTCTTAAACACTGGTATAAGGTAGGCATATTTCCATTTTGCTGGAAAAATACCAGAATTCAATGACATATTGAAAATTATTGCCAGTGGTTTAGCTAGTTGATCTTTTAATTGATAAATAAAATAATTCGACAGAAAATCAGGACCAGGACCTTTGTTAGTATCAAGAGACCTGAGAACATTATAAACGTCATCAGAAGATATGTGAACGGTATTACAGTTTTTAAGTTGACCTGCAGCTGTATTAATTGAATCAGGAGGGCAAGGAATAGACTTATAGACAGAATCAAAGTAATCTGCAAATAAATTACAAATATCCGAACTGTCATGAGTTTCAACTGTATTTAATTTCATAGTGGCAGGAAAAAAGGTTCTGGATGTTAGGGAGTTTGTAAAATTCCACAGTAACTTAGGATTTTCTTTAATCTTTTGTTCAGTTTCTTTCAAATAATTTAAATGGCAGGTTCGAATTGCCTGTTTAACCTGTCTACGATACCTAGAAAATATTTTGAAATCATTAGCATTATTGTATGTTTTATAAAGCTTATGGTATTTATGTTTACATCTTATGAGGTATCGTAAATTTGAAGAGAACCAAACTGGAAATTTAGATTTAGTATTACTTTTACTGTGTTTAAAATTTAGGAAGGGATTCAACTTGGAGTACAAAACGTTAACAGCCATATCAACTGTCATTTGAGAACAATTAAGCTCAGAGTCCCAGTCAATTTCATTAAGTTGTGCAATTATACTTGAATAATTTATTTGTTTTTCATTGATAGAATTAAAGCTATTGTATGCTAATTTTGTTTTATTAATATTGACAAACTCTAGAAAACTAATAACAAGAGCAGGATGATAATTATCAATTTTTGTTAGGGAATCAGTACAATGTGTAACGACAACAGAGTTATAGCACATATTAGACAATATAAGATCCAACAAATTATTAGACGAATTAACAATCCCGTTATGCTGAGTCAGCTTGCTGAGATTCATTGTCTCGACAAGATATTGTGCGGTACGACCTTCATAGGAGAAAGGATATAAACCTCTGTAGCTGTCACACCATTTTATACATGGCAAGTTGAAATCACCAATAACTAAATATTTATGATTATCAGATGAATTCAACATAAGACTAGATATGTGATCGCAGAATTGTTTTAAGTTATCATAATTGGAATTTCGAAAATATACAACACATACAATCAACACGGTACCTTTAATGTTAATCTTCATCCAAATATCATCGAAAAAACTATTTATATTTGGCAATAAGCCAAACACAAAAGATTTTTTTATGGCTATTAACGATCCACCTCCATCAGAAAAACCAGTAAGTGCAAAATCACGATCTTTTCTTATTACATAATAGCGATCATCAAACAATTCACTATCGTAAATGGAACTGTTAAGCCAGGTTTCTGTCAAACAAATCATGTCATAGTTGTTACCAAGTACATTTAGTTTAAAATTGACTAATTTACTTTTAAGCCCGCGACAATTTTGATAGTAGATATGCATATTAAATAAATTATATATCAGCGAGGAATCAGAATCCTATTTAAGGAGGATTACAAAATACAATGTTAAATATTATCTAAAAATAAAAGAGAAAAATATATTAAAAAAAAATTCAAAAATTACAAATAATTATATTATAAAAAGTTATCTGAATCAATTAAACTTATCTAAATCATGCGACGAGTATATTTTAATTAAATTGCTGTCATCATTTTTCTTGCCATAAATAATCCCGTGTTTGGCCCAAACATATTTAAAATTATGAACTTCTGACTGTAGTAACTTCTTAGTTTCAAACAATAAGGCCTTTTTGGCTGGTGAAAGATAGTCAGTAACAATAATTCTGCCAGAGACACTACCAAATGTAACACTCGATAGAGTTGATTTAATTTGCTTGAATGTTGTTAAAAATTGATGGTGTAGTAAACAGCTATTCCATTCAACAACCACAGGTTTTATCTTGTTCCTTGATTTAATACGGTAAATGTTACGCACGTCACTATCACGATATTCAAATTGCATAACAATACAGATTCTTTGCAGTAATTGCAATAAATTTGAGTTATCATTACCAGGCATTCCATATATTATTAACTTTGTAGCATTTAATTGACGTTCCAAGAAACAGCACTGGTTAGATATGGTGGATAACTGACTTTTTAAATTAGAGTTGTCGTTCAGTATCAATTCGATATTCTTGCTATTTATTTTAATCTCCTGTTCTAGCCGAAGAAAGTTATCACATTGTTTAACCATATTAGCAAGTGACGATTGCATTTGCACAATGTCATTCTTTAATGATATCCAATTAGAGTTGGCGGTATTATTATTGCTAATAACAACATCGCAATTATTATCATGGCAGCTGGTACATTTAAATATAATTTTACTTGCTTCAATGTCAATTAAGTTTAATTTTAATACCTCATCACAATTAGGATGAAAAAATAATTTGCATTCTATACACTGGTGTTGATTTTTGTTGGTGGATATGGCCTTGCGGCACTTAGCACAGTTAGGCATTATAATAGTTCAAAGCCGAATGATTTAGATAATGTTTATTAGGTTAACAGCTCATTGAAGATTACAAAATTAATTTATACAAAACAAAACACTATACTTTATAATTATATATATGTATAAATATATTTATATATAAAATATGAAAGGATTCAATTTTATTGTTTAATGTTTCTTCAACATCACCGTTACAGAATGTTCTATTTTTTCAATTTTAATGTCAATAGAAAAAAAACTGTACGTCTTGAACTGTTATTACAAAACTTTAAGCCACTGACTTTTTAAAGATTTATTTTGATTTATTAATGCAAAAAGTAGTAAATACAAAATATTTTAAGAAAATTTGATCTTAACTTTTATCAAACTTGTTACATTTATTGATTTAAATTATTTTATTTAAACACAATTAATTAATTTATTGTTGTCTAATCGAAAGACAAGAGTGGAATGTATAGTAGTATAGTATAAGTAAAAACACAAAATAATCAACACCAATTTTATTTCAAATATGAAAAAAATCACAAAATTAATAAATAAAAATTTTAGTTTTAATTTCTTTATTATAAAAAACCCGACTTTAACATTTAGAGTTTAATTTTTTATTAACTATCAAATCCCGGTTCTTTTATTTTTATTTGATTTATAAATCCGGACTCCACAATATTTTTCAAAAATGAAGCTATAAGTAGCATTTTCTAAAACTAAACGAAAGAGAAAAAAGTTTATTGCATAGCATCCTCTCGTTTTGTAGCTATCGATATTATTAATACAATTACATCAAAACCGATTGACAGATTGGTTTCATTAAATGCCTATTGTTTCCAGCTAATTGAAAGATATAATAAAAAATAGGAATCAACCTCTAATAGATACAATCACACCATCATTCAATTAGTAGAAAATATAAACTCATACATCGAAAGAATTTTAAAGTAAATATTTAGAGTTTGCAGGTTTTCATATAGAACGAAAATAGTTCATACATTCATCTCTTTTGTTTCGTGTTTATATTAAAACAAAGAAAGAATAATAATAAAAAAACTAAAAAATATCTCTATAGAGATGATGTGAATTCATAACAATAACAAATTTGTGACATCATACATTTGATGGGGCGATCAAAAAGTTCTTTATATTGTTATTGCATAATTGATAAATTATTTTAATGCAAAACATGTAACGTTGTAGAATCATGGATGGAAAATGGAAAGGTGTTTTGCGCCGGGGTTAGTCTTTACTGTTAGTACGTAACAACAAAGATCTAACTCCGTTGCAACACCTTTACTCAGAACTATAATTGTTCGGTATTAGATTATAGAATTTTCCAAACGCTACACGTAGGACTTTACTCAATTAGTTTGCATAACAAATGTTAGGGGATCTGACATATCTGACATTTGAAACAATCCATTTGTTCCAATCACTGCCAATCCCTTCAGTCTTAAACATTAAGATTTTTTACTTCCATAGAATTATTTTTCTGGTATTTGCAAATATTTTATTGCGAATCTTAACAAAAATATTTGCTGATAACAGATTTCGAAAGTTTTAGCTGATAAGAAACTAATCAACATATAAATAAAATAAAAGGTTATTATGGTCAAGAAAATAATTTTATAACTATTATTCTTCATTTGATTGCAGTACAATTAATAAAATTTCCGGTTGATTATCGTTATTTATGTAATTATAATATAATTGATGAATCTGAACTAGCTTTAATAAATTTTTGATTATATTGTTGTTAACGCCTGGCCACCTGCGTTGCGCTATTGGCCACCAGGAGGTGGACGAAAAGTCTCCTCGTCAGCTTACTTTTCAATTTAGTTGTCAATTCATTGAAACGTCAATATATTTAAAAACAGTTATTTAAAAAAATGGAAAATAATTCATATTTATACAAAAAAAAATTTCGGTATGATGTAAGTATTTTAAAAAAGCAAGCTCCCAAATACAATTTCATTATCATCCTCCATTATGACAATGTTTACAAGTTTTGATATTTAAAAAGATTCTAATTTAAATATGAGGTCAAGCACAGGTTGTACGTTTGATACGAGTGACATCTATGAATAGCATATGTGCACTAGCAATTAATTTATAAAAGTCAGTGATTTAGCAAAAAATACTAGTGTACAGTCTGACTAATGGTGACTTCTTGAGTGTATTTTCACAAAATAGTGGTTAGTAAAAATTCAGTACGTGTTTAAGGAGCCTAAAAACTAAATGGAATTATTTGTCATTCTTTGCGAAGATCAACGTTCAACAAATAAATTAATAAGCTCAACACACTAAGTATGGGCATCTACTTACTTGTAATGGTATTGTAAGCGGACTTCGGGATCTGTACTAAAATTTTTATACAAAGAGAGGGGGTATAGGGGGTTATAAAAATTATAAAAAAAATTCCTGAGTAATACAAAAAGATAAGTTTTTTTATTCAATGTAATTTTCACAATAGATTAAAAACGTGATCTACGCAGGTGAAAAAGTCGAGATTTGAACTTGACCATTTTTGATTTTCCTGAAACTTGGCATATAAGTAGTATGGACAAAATAAAAAATACAACTTTTTTTAAAAAAATTTTAAAGTGCATAGTTTGAGCATAGGGTGCACCCCAACATGCATGGAAAATGAAAATTCTGCCATTCCAATGTAACTTTGAAATTAAATTGCTCAAGAACGGCTTTACCGATTTCATCAAACTTTTTTTTGTTTGATAGATGATTAGTTAATCGTCAAAAAAAAATTAATTTATTGTTTTTATAATTAATTTTTAAATAAAAATATTAAAAAAAACTTTTTTAAAGATGGCGCTACGGTCGAAGATCAATTGGAATTTAATTAATTTTTATTCTGAAAATAGTTCTATTCTTATCGGTTCGAAACTAGATCGATCGACAATTTTGTGGATAGCAAAAAAATTTTCATAAATTGCACACCATATTTTGTTAGATTCAGTCTTATTATTCATGATGGGATTATTTCCATCGGAGTGATGTAATATCACAAATAATTCATTGAATTAATTGTAGATAATGTGTCGATAGACACAAGTGAAGATGGTCATCTTCTTCTTACCGATACAAGTTTGTTATCCAATTCTAACTTGGTTAGAGTATAACAACAATAGTGATCAACTAGAGAAACAAATTGACTAAACCTGAATCTAATAAACATATGTTTATGAAAGTTTTTTGGTTTCTTATACTTCGCTAGAGTAGTGACCTATTTTAGGTTTATATAGCGACAAATTTTTTTGGTAGTGTATCTAGTCGGCTAGCCCTGATGAGAATGATATACTTTTTTAAAGTGTAATAAAAAGTTCTTATCGGTTCGAAACTAGATCGATCGACAATTTTGTGGATAGCAAAAAAATTTTCATAAATTGCACACCATATTTTGTTAGATTCAGTCTTATTATTCATGATGGGATTATTTCCATCGGAGTGATGTAATATCACAAATAATTCATTGAATTAATTGTAGATAATGTGTCGATAGACACAAGTGAAGATGGTCATCTTCTTCTTACCGATACAAGTTTGTTATCCAATTCTAACTTGGTTAGAGTATAACAACAATAGTGATCAACTAGAGAAACAAATTGACTAAACCTGAATCTAATAAACATATGTTTATGAAAGTTTTTTGGTTTCTTATACTTCGCTAGAGTAGTGACCTATTTTAGGTTTATATAGCGACAAATTTTTTTGGTAGTGTATCTAGTCGGCTAGCCCTGATGAGAATGATATACTTTTTTAAAGTGTAATAAAAAGTTCTTATCGGTTCGAAACTAGATCGATCGACAATTTTGTGGATAGCAAAAAAATTTTCATAAATTGCACACCATATTTTGTTAGATTCAGTCTTATTATTCATGATGGGATTATTTCCATCGGAGTGATGTAATATCACAAATAATTCATTGAATTAATTGTAGATAATGTGTCGATAGACACAAGTGAAGATGGTCATCTTCTTCTTACCGATACAAGTTTGTTATCCAATTCTAACTTGGTTAGAGTATAACAACAATAGTGATCAACTAGAGAAACAAATTGACTAAACCTGAATCTAATAAACATATGTTTATGAAAGTTTTTTGGTTTCTTATACTTCGCTAGAGTAGTGACCTATTTTAGGTTTATATAGCGACAAAAATTTTTTTGGTAGTGTATCTAGTCGGCTAGCCCTGATGAGAATGATATACTTTTTTAAAGTGTAATAAAAAGTTCTTATCGGTTCGAAACTAGATCGATCGACAATTTTGTGGATAGCAAAAAAATTTTCATAAATTGCACACCATATTTTGTTAGATTCAGTCTTATTATTCATGATGGGATTATTTCCATCGGAGTGATGTAATATCACAAATAATTCATTGAATTAATTGTAGATAATGTGTCGATAGACACAAGTGAAGATGGTCATCTTCTTCTTACCGATACAAGTTTGTTATCCAATTCTAACTTGGTTAGAGTATAACAACAATAGTGATCAACTAGAGAAACAAATTGACTAAACCTGAATCTAATAAACATATGTTTATGAAAGTTTTTTGGTTTCTTATACTTCGCTAGAGTAGTGACCTATTTTAGGTTTATATAGCGACAAATTTTTTTGGTAGTGTATCTAGTCGGCTAGCCCTGATGAGAATGATATACTTTTTTAAAGTGTAATAAAAAGTTCTTATCGGTTCGAAACTAGATCGATCGACAATTTTGTGGATAGCAAAAAAATTTTCATAAATTGCACACCATATTTTGTTAGATTCAGTCTTATTATTCATGATGGGATTATTTCCATCGGAGTGATGTAATATCACAAATAATTCATTGAATTAATTGTAGTTCTATTCTTATTCTAAAGTATATCAAATTTACAAAGAGGCATAAATTCTTGTTCTTGAAATATTTAATTTTAAAGATTTTTAGTACGACTAAAATTCGAATTTTTCTTCATTTTTTCAAACAACTTCCATTAACAAAAAATTTTAAAATCAATTAAATTTTAACTTTTTTTTTTAAATATAGCTCTAACCTTACTTTAAAATATATCAAATTTACAAAGAGGCGTTAATTCATGTTCTTGAGATATTTAATTTTAAAGATTTTTAGTCCGTCTAAAATTCTATTTGTTCATTATTTTTTCGAACAATTTTTATCATCAAAAAATTTTAACCACTGAAGTTTATTTTCTCGAGCGAATTAGAATTTTAATCGGACTAAAAATCTTTAAAATTAAATATCTCAAGAACATGAATTAACGCCTCCTTGTAAATTTAATATATTTTAAAGAACTATATCTAAAAAATAGAAAAAGTTAAAATTTAATTAATTTTCAAATTTTTTGTTAATGGAAGTTGTTTGAAAAAATGAAGAAAAATTTGAATTTCAGTCTTACTAAAAATCTTTAAAATTAAATATCTCAAGAACAAGAATTTTAGCCCCTTTTTGATATACTTTAGAGAGGGGTTTTTGGAGGGTTTTTTTTAGTTCAGTGCGGGATTTTTTTTTACACGCATTTGAAGCTGGTGATTTTGAAACGCTGTCTAACAAGAAAAAATCATTAAAATGATCTTAATGTTTTTGGGGTCGAGGAATCCATTTTTGATATTTATTTTTACCTAAAACTCACGCTAGATGACGCTGTCATACAAATTGTGCTATTTCTTGTAGATTTTCATAGAAAAAACGGTGCAATTAAATTTTTTGAGGCTGAAAATCAATTTTTGATGTTGGCTTCATTGTAATTTATATATTTATTAATTTATTTATTTATTTATTTATTTATTTATTTATTTATTTATTTATTTATTTGATTATTTATTTAATTATTTATTTATTTATTTATTTATTAAATTTATTTATTTATTTATTTATTTATTTATTTTTTTATTTATTTATTTAAATAAATAAATAAATAAATAAATTAATTAATTAATTAATAAATAAACAAATAAATAAATAAATAAATAAATAAATAAAGAAATTAATTAATTAATTAATAAATATATACATAAGTAAATAAATATATAAATTAATAAATAAATAAATAAATTAATTAATTAATAAATAAAGAAATATATAAATAAATAAATATTTATTTATTTATTTATTAAATTTATTTATTTATTTATTTATATATTTATTAATTTATATATTTATTTAAATAAATAAATAAATAAATTAATTAATTAATTAATAAATAAATATGTTAATAAATAAATTAATAAATAAATAAATATATAAATAAATAAATATATAAATCAATAAATAAATAAATTAATTAATTAATTAATAAATAAAGAAATAAAGAAATATATAAATAAATAAATATTTATTTATTTATCTATTAAATCTATTTATTTATTTATTTATATATTTATTTATTTAGATAGATAGATAAATTAAGCATTTAATTAATTAATAAATAAATAAATAAATAAATAAATGAATAAATAAATTAATAAATGAATTAATAAATAAATATACATATAAATAAATAAATATATAAATTGATAAATAAATTAATTAATTATTTAATAAATTAATAAATAAATAAATAAATATGTAAATAAATAAATAGATAAATAAATAAATTTAATAAATAAATAAATATTTATTTATTTATATATTTCTTTATTTATTTATATATTTATTAATTAATTAATTAATTAATTCGTGTGTTTATTAATTTATATATTTATTTATTTATATATTTATTTGTTTATTAATTTATTTATTTATTTATTAATTTATTAGTTAATTAATTAATTTATTTAAATAAATAAATAAATATATAAATAAATAAATAAATAAATTAATTAATAAATATATAAATTACAATGAAGCCAACATCAAAAATTGATTTTCAACCTCAAAAAAATTAATTGCACCGATTTTTCTATGAAAATCTACAAGAAATAGCACAATTTGTATGACAGCGTCATCTAGCGTAAGTTTTACGTAAAACTAATTATCAAAAATGGATTCCTCGACCCCAAAAACATTAAAATACCATAAATTTTCAGGAAAATAAAAATAAATAAGCATAATTTTATCTTATTTTTAATGATTTTTTCTTGTTAGACAGCGTTCCAAAATCACCAGCTTCAAATGCGTGTAAAAAAAAATCTCGCACTGAACTAAAAAAAACCCTTGAGTGTTTTGTTATGGTTATGTGCTTTTCCCTGAACTCCCAATGTTCTGATGGGGTGTTTATATTATGATCGTATTGTAAATATCACCATTTTTTTTTAATCATTTTTATTGTGAATACCATTATTGTGAAAATTACATTGAATAAAAAACTTATCTTTTTGTATTACTCAGGAATTTTTTTTATAATTTTTATAACCCCCTATACCACCCGTCTTTGTATAAAAATTTTAGTACAGATCCCGAAGTCCGCTTACAATACCATTACAAGTTAGTACAATCACGCCCACAGTGGCAAAATTAGCCAGTGATAGCTTGGTAAAGCATGACCAAGATTTCCCTTACGATAGGCTCAAAGCGGCTCTTCCAGCCCGCCTATCCAGCAGCACTTCAGACCGCAAACGCAAGGTATTATGCGGTATGGACCTTGGGGATAAAAAGCCCTCACAGCTCTTACGAGATATGACTGCTGTATCCCGAAATACCTTCCAAGAGGAAACTCTTAAAATTATTTGGATGGAAAATTTCCACCCACTGTTCGTGCTACTATCTCGGTACTCAAAACCGGTTTACAAGAAACAGCCGAGATAGCAGACAATGTTCTCACCTCCCTAATAGGATCTCAGCTCCATGCATTATCTAATCCGACCGCTTCTTCTTCCCCTTCTCCTTCCTCAAGTGAAGTCGTGTTGTCACTTGAAGAAAAATTCAAAAAATTGGAGGCACAAAACGTGCAACTCCTCAACGCCATTCAAAGGGAAAATTTCTCCCAATCATCTCATAATTATCGGAGTAGATCTAAAGATCGAAACGATAATCACAACAGAAATATGAATAGCTCTCCATCGCCACCACTAATACCATCATACCTTCCTCCTACCTACCCACATGCTACTACCATCATACCTTCCAGGGAGATGCAAACAAATGCGATCCAGAGTGCAAATAGTTCTCCAAGCACTCCGATTCCTCTGCCTCTATTTCTTCTTCAGAAAAACGCATAGACTCTTCACATGTGACGGAATGTGAAGACAGTTATCCCAACTCCGTCTTCTAGTCCTCAACATTTCTTCACGAAAACATTTCCTTGTTGATACAGGTGCCGAAGTATCGGTTATTCCCGCTATTGTAGAAGAAAAACTTCACAGAAAATCAGACTTCTTCCTTTACGCCGCTAATGCAACTAAAGTTAGCACGTATGGTACACGATCTCTCAAACTAAACATTGGTCTCAGACGAGCGGTCTGCCAGGTCTTTGTTATCGCCGATGTTACCATACCAATTCTCGGAGCTGATTTTCTTCATAAATATGGCCTTTTAGTGGATATTAAAAACCGACGTCTTGTCGATCCACTAACCTCCTTATTCACTTTGGCTAAACTCTCCACTTCTCCTGCACCTCCTCTTACGCTAATCAACGATTCTGTTAATTCTCAAAAATTTCAAGGACTTAACGTCCAAAAACGATCTCGCCAAACCTGTAAAACATAACGTAACGCACGATATCGAAACACATAGTCCTCCCATTTGATGTAGGTATCGACGACTTGCTCCCGACAAGCTGGCCATCGCAAAGAAGGAATTTGAAGTTATATTATACCAAGGAATTTGCCGATCTTGTAACAGTCCTTCTGCTTCTCCTATCCATCTCGTTAAAAAGAAGAACAGCTGGAGACCTTGCAGTGACTACCGTGCTCTGAATAATGTCACTACAGCAGCAAAAATTGATATGATAAATATCCGATTCCGCATATTCAGGATTTTTCGAATCAACTACATGGATGCAATCCATCCTTGTCCGCGTATATCATCAAATTCCTATTGATGAACGCAATATTGCAAAAACTGCAATTTCAACTCCGTTCGGACTCTTCGAATTCGTTCGAATGACAACGGTTTATGAATGCCTTTCTCCGAGACCTTAAATTTGATTTCATCTACATAGATGACCGACCTCCTTATTGCTTCTGAAACCTGAGGAACACCTCAAACATCTCAGGACTGTTTTCGAGTGTCTTTCCGACGCTGGTCTCATTGATAAATGCAACTTTGCTAAAACCAACGTTGACTTTCTCGGACATTCCATTGATTCAGCCGGAATCAAACCTACTGCGAAACGTGTCGATGCTATTATGCGTTACGAACGACCCGAATCGGTAAATGCAACTTTGCCGTTTTCTTGGAATGATAAATTTCTACCGCCGATTCATTCCTCACGCTGGTGGCAATCAAGCCATACCTAATGATTTCCTTAAAGGTTCCAAAAAGAATGACAAACATGTCATTCAATGGTCCGAAGACGCCATTCAACCCTTCGACTTATGCAAGCAGCAACTCAGTGAGGCAACAACTCTTTCTCACCCCTCACACTCTGCTCAACTTGCCGTAATGGTCGACGCTTCCAACAAGGCACTTGGTGCCGTTGTTCAACAAAAAATTGACGATTGTTGGACACCTCTTAGTTTTTTCTCTGTGCGACTTAATGAAACGCAACAGAAATACAGCGCTTATGATCGTTAACTCTTTGCAGCTTACTCTGCAATTAAAAATTTTAGGTATATCCTTGAAGGTGGAATCTTCACTCTCTTTACCGATCATAAGCCACTTGTATACGCTTTGTCGCAGAATCCTGCGAAAGCTAGTCTTCGCCAATTCCGCTATTTAGATTTTATCAGTCAATTCACGACTGATATTTGCCACATTTCTGGAATCGATAATGCCGTTGCCGACACACTTTCTCGTGTCGAGCAAATATCAATTCCAGAAAACATTAACTACAACGAAATTGCTGACGCTCAGTTCAACGATAGCGAACTAAAGCAATTAGTGGACACTAGTCCCACACTTCAATTCCTATCCTTTCCAGTATCGTTTGGTTAGAATTGCCAAAACTATTTTATGCGATACCTCTACTGTTAATCCACGCCCCTTTATTCCAAAGCAAGTTCGTCAATCTGTTTTCGATAGTCACCACAATTTATCTCACAGTTCTGCCAAACTACTTTCTGAAAAAGTCATTTGGCTATCAATTGAAAAGGACGCACGACAAATGGCACAGAACTGCCTGGCTTGCCAAAAGGCAAAAGTTTCTCGCCATACTCAATCTCCATTAGCTAATTATCCCTCCACTTCTCAGAGATTTTCCGAGATTCATATGGACATTATTGGTCCGTTTCCTATCTCTGAGGACAAACGCAACTGTGTCACTATTATTGACCGCTATATTCGATGGCCTGAAGCCATTTCTATCTCGGATATCACCGCTGAAACGGTAGCATCAGCTCTCTACTCCAATTGGATTTCTCTGCTTCGGAGTACCTTCAGTAATTGTCACTGATCAGGGCTCCCAATTTGAATCCAATCTCTTCAACGAGTTGTCAAAACTTGTCGGTTTCGAACGTAAACGCACTACAAGTTACAATCCGAAATGTAACGGACTAATCGAACGTTGCCACCAAACTCTAAAATCCGCGATAATGGCCTACGACAGAACGGACTGGACAAGAATTTTACCGTCAATACTACTTAGTTTAAGAACCACTTCGTATGAAGATTTCCAATCTTCATCGGCTGAGCTCGTTTACGGTACTAATATACGTCTTCCTGGATAATTTTTTTTAATCAAACTTCTAACTCCACTCCACAATCTGATTTTGTTTCACAATTGAAAAAATACTTTGATCACCTTCGTCCCGCCATTGCATCAAGACACACTTCTCCTAAAGTTTCCGCCTCCAAAAATCTCCAGTCTTGTTCGCATGTTTTCTTACGTACAACTGCCATACAAAGGTCCCTTCCAAGTTATCAGCCGCGATGATAAAAACTTTGTCATTGACCGTAGAGGTCAACACATTCGAGTTTCAATCGACAGATTAAAACCTTGCTTTAGGGAACAATCTGAAGATGATTTAACTCAAAACTCACCTACTTTGTCAACTTATCACAGTCGCGCAGACGAAACTTTGTCTTCTACAGATAATGTCTATTCTACTCCGTCGGACACATTCCAGTCATCGCCTTCTACCGCCGCAGAAACGAGACCACTCGACGCTAAGACAGTGGTATCAACTAAAAGGGTTAGATTGGACCCCATTCCTTAACAACATATAGTCCATCCTGCATCCACAATTATGCGAGCTGGCAGAACCACTCGTACTTTCATTTTGTTGTTGGTGTATGTTCCACTCGTACCCCTACTCGCTTCCTTCGTGCTATAGCACAATAATTTCATGTCGTCTCATTTTCGATGATACGAGGTCTTTGTGGCGAACTAGCTTTAATAAATTTTTGTTTATATTGTTGTTAACGCCTAGGATTAATTCTGACAGTTCTTAAAACAGATAACACATTATTATTCGTTTTCTTCTGGTCAAAAAAAGTTCCCTAAATATGTTTTATTTCTATTTCTTTTCAGTAAAAAAGTTATTGTGTTGAAACTTAAATACCAGTGTAAAATGAACTTAAAATAAGAGTTTTAATGTTTAATAAATAATGCATGTATTTAAGTTGGTTTATCGTACAGTCTGATTAAAGGTGACTTCTTGAGTGTATTTTCACAATATGGTGAACTCGTTAACACTCGTTAAATTCAGTACGTGTTTAAGGAGCCTAAAAACTAAAAGAATTATTTGTCATTCTTTGCAAAGATCAACGTTCAACAAATAAATTAAAAAGCTCAACTTCAGAGACAGCAGATATTCCAACATCCAGATAATACTCCGAAATCAAAGCAAGATTTCTCTACATTACTCTGCTCTACATTATAGAAAAACCAGCTATAAATCTCAATAATTTATTAATCTTATTTGTAACCTAATTTTGTATTTTACATTCAGCTTTGCATAATCTTAAAATTTCAATTATTATACTATGAAGAAATTTTTATTTTGTTTTTCAAAATAACTGAGTGACGATTATCTAAAAAGTTGTTATTAGGATTAATGTGACGGTTAACCGCTACAGTTGAATTTTACTCAAGCTCAGATTTATTCCAACGATTAAAGGTTTTATGAAATTATTCAAAGTTAGTTTGTTTTTGGTTTATGTAAAGTAATAAAATTAATTAACGCAATAATCTAAATCGCAACCTGTTACTTTAACTAACCCATTTGAGCCTTTCGCGAAACTCCTAAATATAATACAAATAGACAACCCCACTTTTTGAAATCTTAAATACGGAAATAAAACTACAACATGAAAATAATTAAATTATCATATGATATCTCTCTATATATTACTACTTTGTATCCAGTAATAATAATTATATAACAATTTTGGTAAAATTCCATAAAATCTACTTTCAACCGAATGAAATTTTAATTAATATCCATAACAAACGGATACCAACTTTTTGTAATAAGTATAAACTATTTTAAATCAATTAAATTTATCTTGGTAAACAAAAAAAAACAATTCAAATCGTTAGTATACGCGATTTGAACTACATATTTATATAAATATATTGATTCTTATTATAAACAAAAGAAAAAGGTCACGACAGTATAGAAATTAATTAATCTTAATCAAATATAGTATAAAAAAGTTGTTCGTAAGGAATAGGATGCCAGATGATATTGAAAGATATTGAAAAGCTCTAAAATAATTTTTAACATTAAGAAAAATTTATATGTTGGTAAAAATAAAATAAATAATGTTGGCAAACCTGAAATTACTTAGGTAGATTTCATAAAGAGATCTTTGTATACCTATTGCAATGTGCGTCATCTCAAAATTTCACTATACATATATTCTAACCGTAGATATATCTTTTTTTATCAGGGTTGCCAACATTTTACTGCACATGTGTTTCCGCACAATTTTATAATATAGTTTGAATATGACTACACCCACGCGGTTTTTCAACGTTTTTTTGTGGTAGAAATCAAAACAAAGTGTATCAGACATCAGCCCAAAAACGCGTCAAATACCTTTTTTCGCTACAAATGTCAAAAGTAATTCTTTATAATTGATTTGTTTGTAATTATATTTACAGTTAGTTGGTGTTTTGAAATATATACAAATTTTGTTTTTTAATATTTCATTACACCCACTCCATGGTTTACAATAATTTCTTAGCGGTTTCGCCCGCTCCATTGGTGCAGAAAAAATTAAACCCCCGTTCCATTTGTGCGTTAGTCTTGGAACCCTTAAATTGAGTCAACTGAGGCGAAACTATAAAACAAAAATTTTCCATTTTTCACTTTTTTATGAAATAAAATTAAATTTTTGAACGAACTGAGTGCTGGCAACTAAGTTGTATTCTGTCAACGGCATCACTCTTAATCTAGCACATATTGTAATTCATACTACCCAATACACTTTATTATTAACAAAATGTCAAACACCAAATCATCGTATGTTTTTGAAATCTTACTACATTACGTTTTTTAAACCCCAATCCATCAACCTGATATCAGACTTATCCACCTTAACTTCAAATACTTTATCCTCATCAAATCCCTTACTATTTAGCTTCCATCTTTTTTCGTTTCACTGTAAGTTAACCCGCCCTCTATGTGTGTTTTCCTTTTACAGTTACATTTTATGGTTTTCTGTAGTTTTTCTTTGCATTGAAAAAGGAAGCAGGATTTGCTTCCAAAACAACAGCACAGTTAAAAAAGTTAAAAACATTATTTAAAAAAATTAAAACCAATATAAAAAAAATTAAAAATGTCATAAATTCCAAAATAAAAAATATGGAGGGGCTGAAATCTCACAGCTCTGAGATATCAAGACTTCGGTCTGGGTTAAGGATTTTGATATAGTTTTCGGCATAAAACTTTTATGAAGACATGGTTTTTAGTTTTGGGCAGCGATGTATATCAAACATAACTCTTTGTTAATGTACAAGTATTTTTTATCTCTGTTTAGAAATTTATTACAAAACTAACACGAAACATCAATACGTTTGTTATGCCCGCCAAATTACGCGACATTTAACAGGTAGCATTTTATAAGAAATCTACACCAACTCTAGAACAATAAACTAATAGTAGAAACTAAATTCCTGTTCAACCACCAAACATTTCCGTTTTAATGTATAATACGGCTACATTACATTTTTCTATTAACACTGTTTATCATCAAACAATCAGTATACATAATCTTCGGACTTCCTGTAAAAAAGATCAAAGGCATAATAGTTTTTTTATATGTTTGTATTATCTCTAAAATATTTCGAATTTAATTGTTATATTTTAACTCTTTGCTAAATAAAACGAAAACGGGAGAGTTCATTGCGATTATCAATCAATAATTGTCTTTTTTGCTTTATTTGTAATACTATAAATACTAAAAATATTTATGAACTTGGGCAGTTGTAACTTGAAATTAAAACCAAATTATTGTACTAGTACTTAAAACTTAATTCTTAAAATGTTTCGATTATTTTTGTGAGTTACAATTTAAGATTAAAAGAATAATGTTCAAACGAAATAGAATAATAAAAAAAAATTATAATATAGAACAAAAAAAAAAGGAAAATATATGTTTTGTCTGTGCTTTTTTTTATTATTGTGAAATAAAGTTTAAAAAAGAAAAAAATTATAACAAGAAAAATTACGTTGCTGTTTTTATAAATTATTGGTAATAAAGGATGTGTTGAGTTTCCAAAAATTTCATAAATATGTTACCTTGATTGAAGTAAATAAAAATTTGTAAATAAAAATAAGTTTAATAAGTTTTCGTGTCCTTTGTGTTGGTTGAAATGCCTGCCCAAAAAAAATGAATGAGAAAAAAGGGAAATATAAGAAAAAAAAAATGAACGTATTTGTTTCACATATACGTCATTGCATGTTTAATCGTCTTTTGGTCAACCGTCCTCTTGATAAATAATAGGAAAAAGCACGTTTTGACAAAAACCAAAAAGAAAATCAGCATGATTTCAGAGGATCGAATGCATATCATATATTAGTGCTTTTTTTGAAAAGATAAAGCACTACAAGAAACCGCAGATTATGTTCGTACTTAACTGAAGTAAGGCGAGAGGTGTAAAATAAATGGAAAAATAAATTATTATCAATACATCAAATCTTTTGTTGGGGCTAGAGTTCGTGTTTTTTTAACAGCGAAAAACCGTACGGTCGTCTATTAGCTAAATTTAAATTTAAACCCTTGGTAAATAGATACCGTTGGTATCTATAATAAAAGTCGATGGCGGAAAATTATAACAGATCATAAATTAACACAATTTAGTGAAAAGATAATACACTCAGCAAACTACTCAAACCTCTTCATTTAGCGTTTCGAGAAAATTTTACAAAATCACAAATTCATATTTCTTTCTAAATTCTAAAAATATTGTAAAAATTAAATAAAATCAAACTTTTTCCAAAATTCCAAAAATATTCCAAAAATTAGAATAAAATCAAATATTTAAACTTTTTCTAAATTCCAATAATATTCCAAAAATTCTTAAAAATTCAAACTTTTCCAAAATTCTAAAAACATTCCAAAAATTCTTACAAAATCAAAAATTGAAACTTTTTTCAAAATTCTAAAAAAAAATATATAGAATTCAAAAATTCTATTTTCTTTAAAATTCTGAAAATATTGCAAAAATTATAACAAAATCAAAAATTGAAACTTTTTTCAAAATTCCAAAAATATTCCAAAAATTAGAATAAAATCAAATATTTAAACTTTTTCTAAATTCCAATAATATTCCAAAAATTCAAACTTTTTCCAAAATTCTAAAAATATTGCAAAAATTATTACAAAATCAAAAATTGAAATTTTTTTCAAAATTCCAAAAATTATAATAAAATCAAAAATTTAAAATTTTTCAATATTCTAAAAATATTCCAAAAATTCTTACAAAATCAAATATTAAAAGTTTTTCCAAAATTCTAATAATGTTACAAAAATTATTACAAAATACAAACTTTTTTCAAAATTCCAAAAATATTTCAAAAACTATAACAAATTCAAAAATTTCCATGTTCAATTTCATTTTCAATTACATTTACGTCATAAAAACAGCAACATTTTTTTTCCTCACAAAATTGGCTAAAAAAATAAATAAAATTATTGGTTGACACACTTGATATTATTTTTTTGACAAACTTATAATGCCATAATTCTCGATAATAATAATAAAATTTCATTTCAAACAAATAATTAATTTATTTTTTTCCGAAAAATTGGGTAAAAAAATAAATAAAAATCTTTCTTTTGACACACTTGACAACATTTTTTTGACAAACTTATAATGCAATAATCTAGTTTTTGATCTCATATATCAATCCCGACCATCCAGATTCCTCCACATTCTTTGTTCCTACTCATTATCACTTAAAATGAACGTTTTTTAAGCAAAAAATATGCATATTTCCTTGTTTTGACACACTTGACGATTTTTTTGACACACTTCCGGTACAGTTATCGAACACAGCGTCCTTTCGGACCTGTCCCTTGAGTGTACCTATTTTTAGAAACAAAAATTCTCAAATCCCTTCAGTCGTTTTCTAGATTTCGTCGGTTGTGACGGCCGGACGGACGGCCGGCCGGCAGACAGACATACATTTTATTTTTTTGCTGTTTTAGAATCAGTACCTCCTAAAACGTCGAGAAATGCCAAAAAAAGTGGGGATAAGAATTTCACTTTTAGCTCATGAATGTAATACTTAGGTCTTTCAGACCGAAATAATTAGAAATTAAAAAACCTAAATTAAAATACTAATTTGTCCAACAACAGTCGTCCAACAACAAGCAACCAGCATATAAACACGTAAGGAAAATACAAGAATTAATAGCCACAATGAATTCAAAGGTTTTTTCTTTAGACGAGGAAATAAAGCACTAAACCTAAGCAAATTGGCAGAGTAAGATGGGTCGAGGTGCGGTTTTTTGCATTTCAATCAGGAAGCCGTCAGGACAGTTTGTGAACATAGCCACTTTTCGGCAAATAAGCTCTGGAGTACCTAGGGGCCAGGGCGGGTTATATACACCTCATCTCCTGGAACTTTCCATTAATTCTGCTGGAAAC
The DNA here is from genome assembly GCA_963693315.1 of Diogma glabrata. Lineage (NCBI taxonomy): Eukaryota > Metazoa > Arthropoda > Insecta > Diptera > Cylindrotomidae > Diogma > Diogma glabrata. Next base: position 19,930 of record CAVNZG010001114.1, read on the forward strand.
TGATCGAAGTTCGTTACTTGGTGGTTTTCGGGGTCGCTGAACATGAATATGATGTCGGCGATGACCCTCAGAGTACCTGGGGCCCAGGGCGGGTATATTTAACTCATATCCTGAAAATTTTGATAATTGAAACTCGATTATTTTATTTTTTTAATTTTTTTTTCAATTTTTTTATTATTGAAGAGTTTTGCAAAAAATTTTACGTCATATCTTCTAATTTTTTTTTGAGAGGCCCCCACTAAGTTCGCAACAGGATCTGTAAATGATGCGGCCGGCCCTGGCTGATGCTCGTATATTATTATGATGGTTTTATAATAAAAGTAGTTTATCCGCGCAATAGAAATTTATAGTCTCAGTGCGCATGAATGCTAATAGCATCCAAAAGCTGCAACAAGATGACATTTTTAAAGAAGTTACGACTTGTTTCGAAAATGAATTGGAGCAAATAGAGAACCAAAATTCAACGTTAAATTATGGGTCCAGTATTTCCGAATGGTTTTATTGTGAAAAATTTTATATATGCGGAAAAAAGTGGTAACTATGATTTACATTTGAAAACCGTGGAACGTATGTTACCGTTCTATCATAGTATTGGACATTTTCCCTATGCTAAATCGGCTCAGCTTTATCTTGTGGATATGGAAGCGCTAAAAAACCAAATGGACAGTGATTACGAAAAGTTCACAAAACGTGGATTTTGGACAGCACGGAGAAGTGACAGATTTTTTTCTGGAATTTTTACAGATCAAACCATCGAGCAAACATTAATGAGATTATTAAAATTCGAAGGAGGCTTATTCCGGAGAGGAGTAAAAGAAAGTGTTGCTTATCAGTGGATTAGAGGCTTTGTTTTTACAAAAGATATTATAGTAGTAGGGGAGCCCGGGATGCTAAATTTGCAGTTACTAGAGCGTCATAGGGACTTATTGGATTGTGAAGTTTACGTTCTAAAATGAAAAAAGTTTATGTCAAGTTTTCCATTTTAGTGGGGGGGAGAGCGTGTAAGAATTTTTAAAAATGTAAAAAAAAACAGTCACATAAAAATACTCGAGCGCGTCAGATATTCATAGAGTATATGCGCTTTGTCTTTCTGATAACCGATACATATAAATCTGACGATTAGCTAAAGGGAGGTGGGCGTATAGAGAGGTGGAAAAACAAAAAAAAAAAAAGTTATTCGAGCGTGTCAGATATTCAAGGTTTATGTAAAGTGAACTCAAAAAAGTGTCCTATTTAAATGACTGACGATTTAAACGTGACCAAAAGTCATGGCTGATTTTGAAAAATGTAAAAATAAAATGTGACCTTGAGATACTCGAGCGCGTCAGATTTTTATGCAGGGGGATCAACTTGATGTCTTCGTCCTCCAGGATAATAATCTGACAATTATATGGAGGGGTACTGTTCGTCTGACAATTTTAAAGTGACAATTATTTGTCGTTTCTATGTCTATGTAATTTTTTTCAAAAACAGTATTTTTAATCTACAACTGTAGTAAATTTAATAGTTAAAAAGCATAATTTACCATTTTGTTTTATGTTACTAGGATTATCTCAGTTATATTAATGCTTTTGGATTGAAAATTACGATTACTACAATTAATGTAATATGAAATATTTGACAATTGATTTTTCCTGCAATTAAGCGAGCAAACATTTACTAGATTTTGGAGTGTTTTTAATTTATTTTTAAACAGTGCATGAAATTCACAAAATAACTTATAAATACAACAAACAAATCAAAGCGTCTAGCAGCCACCAAAAACGTGTACACTATGGTGATCAGCTGAGATGGCGTCATGCCAACAGACGCTCTAGTGGAGTCGGTGCGAGAGAGTAAGAGATAAAGAAAGAGTGAGAGAGAAGTGAGGCGCAAAGTGGGGAATACACAGCTCTCAGCATCTGTACGTTCCATCTTTTATTGACGATTTTACCTGAATCGCCCCATGAAAACTGTCAGAATATATGTTTTCCGTAATCCTGATAGGATTACCTTCAAAATTAAAAAAAAGTTTATCGCGCTCGAGTATTTCAAGGTGTCGTTTTTTTTTTACACCTTTGTGACTCGCCTATTTCCTTATGTCACGGTCAAATTGTCAGATTATTGAAATATACACTTTTCTGGATGTATTTAACTTACCTTCTCTTAATCTGACGCGCTTGAGTTTTTCTGACGGTTGATTTTTTTTTACTAATCTGACGGGTTGCCCTCGACGCACCCCACTACATTAAGGGTTCATATTTGGTAGGAGTACATTACAGGGTGCAAGGTTTCTCCCCATATGATTTTCTGACGCGCTCGAGTAACTCGCAAAATCCCCGCTTGGGCTCCCCTACTATAGAAGGCTTGGAGAAATTGTACTTTAGATAGAAATTATCAACACAAAGATTCCACTGACAGCAGGATAAAATTAGACATGAAAGCCTTACGATCTCTTGAAGATTTTTTGTGCAGAATGACCCATTTTCTGATAAAGTAGAGACTCTGATTAATATTGCTAATGGGATGAGTGCGAGCAAAGAAACAAATTGTTATAATGCATTTGAAAAGGGCATGCAAATAATGCAAGATATTTCTGGGACGAATTTCAAGGATTTAAAACTATCCAGGACAAAGCTCGTAAAAACAATTTCCTATACAAATTCGAAAGTCATCATTGGTAAAAATACCGTGGAGATTGATCTTGATATTTTGTTCCATAGGATATGTGTAATGAAAAAGACCGACGAAGAGATGCAGGATTATCTCAAGTGGGACTTATCGCCTTTTCCTCAAGCTTTTTTCAATGCATTCGGAATGATCAAAAACACAAAATCAGATTTGTATTCACTTTTCCGAAAGATTACTATCAACTTGCGGGACCCAATTAGAACACACTTCGTGATAGATGGAGGGTTTTTGCTCCATAAAGTTAAATGGACGCTTGGCCAAGATTTTTCCACAATATTGGAAGAATCGACGCAAAACACTTAAAGTCTCAGCTCGAATACACTTCAATGAAACTTTGCCTTTAAAAATAGCGCAGGAAAAGTTCTTAATGAACTCTGAAAATAAAAATAATTTTATTAAAATTTTGCGCTCAAAATTGACTGAAGAAAGAATCAATTCTATTCAATGTTTCGCTGACACTGACAGAACGATAGTCACCACATTTAATATTTGGATTCATACCAAAACTCCCACTAATCGATCCCAATATCTAAAGGCCAACAAAATATCTAATCAGATTATCTCAAACGAAAAGTCCGAAATTGACAGAGCGAAAGCCTCAAAACTTACGTCTATGTCTGTTTCTGACAAGAGTTTCTACAGTGCCATTAATTCTTTAAATTCTGGTACAAAATTTTCTATTCCCCCTATTATTGATGGTGATTTAATCGTCAATGATCCCGCAAGAAAAGCTAACTTGTTCGCTGAACGCTTTGCTCTGAACTCCACTGTTTTGGAAACTCCTAAAGAAATACCCCAAATCCAGTCTTCAGGTGTTAATATGAATGAACTTCACTTCAAACCCAAAATAGTCGCTAAACTTTTAAAGGGGTTAAACATCAACAAAGCATCAGGAATGGACAATATTCCACCCATTATTTTAAAAACCTTTTCCAAAGAACTTGCACCAACTTTAACTAAAATATTCTACCAATCCTACAAATCTGGTATATTTCCCTCGTGCTGGAAGTTGGCAAATGTCCAGCCCGTCCCCAAAAAGGGACCGAAATCCGATATCTCAAATTATAGACCAATAGCTTTACTATCGGTCCTATCCAAAGTCTATGAGCATTATATTAATGCACATATTTCAAAATTTCTGGAAGGAAATCATTTAATATCCGACAGCCAATACGGTTTTCGAAACAAAAGATCAACTACCGATCTATTAAACTATGTAGCGCATTGTTGGAACAGCATACTTGATAAAGGTGGTGAAACATACGTTATCGCTTTAGACATCTCCAAGGCATTCGATCGAGTCTGGCATGCCAACTTAATCAACAAGCTCGTTGCGTACGGTTTTCATCCCAATGTTGTGAAGCTGATTCAAAATTTTCTATCCGACCGATACATTTCGGTAACCTTAGACGCATATTCTTCTGAGTCTAAACTAATTAACGCTGGTGTACCCCAAGGCTCAGTATTGTCCCCAACCCTATTTTTGATTTATATCAACGAATTGTTGAAAATCACCAGCAACCCAATAAATAGTTTTGCAGATGATAGTACTCTGCACAAGTCGTTCGAGCCCCTTCCTTCAAAAGGTAAAATGCACGAACGAATTAATCCTGCCCGGAGAGACGCTGCCATAAACGTGAACAAAGACCTGAATAAAGTCGCCGACTGGGGTGACCAAAACCTTGTCAATTTCAACTCCACCAAAACACAGCTGTTGATTGTTTCCAGATTAAAGACCGAGTTCCCCAAAGATATTTTATTTAGTATGTGTGATGAACCAATAGGTGAATGTAAAAACATTCGTTTATTGGGTGTCACAGTTTCAAATGACCTACTCTGGAACGATCATGTAATGGCGATGGCAAAAAGCGCGTCTAAAAAACTCGGCCTCCTAAATAGATGCAAAAAATTTTTCACTCCATACCAATTGCTCCATGTTTATAAGTCCTATATTCGTCCCTGTATGGAGTACTGCTGTCAAGTTTGGGGTGCTGCCTCTGTTTCCATCTTGGCCCTCTTGGACTCTGTTCAAAAGCGAGCTATACGAATTGTAGGTGATCGAACTTTGACATCAAAACTTGATTCCCTACAACATCGTCGCACTGTTGCTGACCTCGTTGTTTTTTACAAATATCGTCATCAGCAGTGCTCAGATGAAATCAGCGGCATCATGCCTCAAACTTATTCTTACCCCCGTTCCACTCGGCAATCGGCTGCCGCAACCAGTGAAACGGTAAAGATCCCGCGCTGTCATACTGGCAGATCGCAGAGAGACTTCTTTGTCCGAACTGCGTACAAATGGAATAGTTTGCTGGAACACTTAGTCTCAGGTGGCTTCAACCCACAGATGTTTAAAAAAAGCGTTAATCTACACCTCAGAACGCCAGTTGTTGTGGGACCCAGGTCTAGACCTAGGTCTTAAAAGGTATTTATGTGTTGTTGTGACACATATTCTAAACCCTATTACACAACACATTTTATTAAAAAAAAAAAAAAAAAAAAAATAGACATCGCAAAGGATGTTGGTAAAATAGTGACGATAGTCGCGGAAGATACTGACATCGTAGTATTAGTAGCTGCCTTAACTCCATTAGATTCCGAAGTTTTCGTCCTGAAACCCGCTCGACCTAATAAACCTGAAGAAATATACTCTTCTAAGAGTTTAGATGACACACCATACGTCTTGGAAAATATCTTATTGCTCCATGCCATCACAGGTTGCGATACGATATCGGCAACTCTCGGTCAAGGAAAATTCAAATTTATTAAAACATTCCAGAAAAACCCAGATCTTGTTTTGCATGCAAAGAAATTCAATAAAATTGGTTTGTCTCCTAAAGAGTTGGTTGAACATGGTTCTCAACTAATTCTGGCTTTGTGTAATGCGCCTATTAGCTTCCGAAAGCCAAATTTGCCCGAAGATTACAAACCGAGCAATATTCAGTTGGCAGAGACATACAGATACAGGATGCATTTAACGGCCGTTGCAAAAAATAAAAAAAGTAACATCGGAAAAGTTTTACCAACAGTAGATGTTTTTACGCAACATTTGAAGAGGGTGTATTTACAGGTCCGGAATTGGTTGTATGGAGAAAATTTCCTAAATCCAACCGACTGGGGATGGGAGCTGATCGACAATTCCTTGGTTCCAATACGTATGACTGAGCCACCCGGCCCACCCATATTATGAGCTTAATATTTTGTGAATGCAAAACAGACTGTAGTAATTCTTGTAGATGCCGAAAGCACGGATTAAATTGCAATATTGCATGTTAAAAATTGTGCACGGTCAAACTGCACCAACATGGGAAAATTTGCAGAATCACAATCTTCACAAAATCTGGACGAAGATTTTCTTGATGAAGAAAATAAGTGCACGAACGAAATGTGCATGAAGAAAATGAATAAATTGTGTAAACCTGAATAAATAAAACATTTGTATTTGTAGACTTTACAGCTTTTTTCCTTTATTATATTCGTCGAATAAATAAAATATAAATAAATAAGATTGTAACAAACAGATGGAAATGAAAACAGATGATCGTCTTTACTCCGGGATTTTTAAGGTCACTGAAGTTCGAGCCCTAGGTACTCCGGGGGTCATCATCAACATAATATTTGTGTTCAGCGGCCCCAAAAACCACCGAGTAACGAGCTTCGATCAAATTCTTGCTCCATTTATGGAAAGTTCCAGGAGATGAGGTTATATATATATAACCTCATATATATATATATATATATATATATATATATATATATATATATATATATATATATATATATATATATATATATATATATATATATATATATATATATATATATATATATATATATATATATATATATATATATATATGTATATATATATTTCTGTGATCATTGACCTTTAATCAGATCACTGAATGCACTTTTAAAAAATGCATTTTTCTTATGCACGGGTGCAATATGCATTTGTCGAAAAGTGGCTAGGTTCACAAACTTTCCAGACGGCTTCCTGAATCAATGGCAAAAAACCGCATCTCGATCCATCTTACTCTGCCAATTTGCTTAAGTTTGGCCTATTTTTGTGCTTTATTTCCTCGCCTACTTTCAGTTTCTTAAAAATAGAATCAAGATATTAAAACAAAGTTGTATTTAAGATTTTCCTTCGTCATAAATCATAGGGAAGGGACGTTCCACACCTTGAAATGTCTCAAGCCGAGTTAAAGACAAATGTTGATCGTAGAAGTGGTAACATGGTTGCACTGATTTTTTGCTAGTTGGTAGTATGTGATCTGGATGCTGTAACAGAGAGACATTTAGATGGAAAGTCCGAGACAGAAAAAACAAGAAACAAAAAGTTTGCCGAAGTGTTCTGAGGGATGAATATATAGCGAAGATGAGTTGAAACATCGCATGTTTGAAGCTGTTCAAATCCAGAAGGAACTTTCGTTCGAAGATAATCAAGCAAGCTTACATTAAAGTTCGTGGATGGTTGAAAAAAATCAAACAAAAAATAATTAAGTCATTGAGAAAATTGTTCCAAGTCTATGTAATGGAAGTTGATACAAGTGCGCTCTATTAAAAACAATGATTGATTCAACACGCTTAACAGTGTTGGATTAATCTGTGTATTTTTTTATCCACATGTATATTATCTCAATAACTTTAATATTAAGTTAGGTCTCAATAACCTTAAGTTAGACGTAGGATTCAAGTTCCTTACTGTTGTGCGAAAAGTCATAAGTGATATTTTGGCAGTATAAATTATGGATTTAGTGTGGATTTAGTGTGGTGCGGTTGCACTTTGTTTGAGCTGAATTAGTATTTCTCATCAGTGTTCAATAGTGCTTCAATAAAGATGTGTGCGATGCGTGATATGTTTCATTTTGATATTTTTTTTTCAATTTTATCTGAAATCTTATCAATAAATTTGATTTCCTATCACCGAAGCTGCAAAATACCCTTAATAGACAAAAAAATGTTGGAATGCCGAATAAAAAACAAACTTAAAATGGAAAATCATTTATGCTCAAACACATTAGAAAATATTTGACACAAAAAACTAAATTTCAAATATGAAAAGAAAAACTGAACCAAAAACCTTGCTAATAAGAAAAAAATCAAATTTCTAGTACAAAATAAGCATGGTTCGGCATTTTCTTCGTCACAAATCACGGGGACGTTCCACACCTTGAAACGTCTCATGTCGGCCCATGTGCAAATATTATTGGTTATAGAAATAGTAGCTGGTCGCAAAAATTTGGTTGTGTTAGTGCTTAGCTTGTTTCGATATGCATGCCTTGTGGTTGATTTAATATAATTATCCAAGTAAGCAATAGCTCCGACTCAAAGTGCTTACCATTGTCCAAGACGAAATTTTTTGGTTCACTTATAGATAGAAAATGTGTTCTTCGAGAAAATAGATGAGGCTCGCAAATACAGCTTGATGAATCGATTGCATATGTCACAAATCACCTATAAAGTTATCTAGCCAAGTGAGTATTACTCGCTTTGATCTTGGGTTGGGTATCGTGAAATCAAAAATCAACCGCTCGAAAGGTTGAACTACCATCAGTTTCTTTCCCATTGGCAAACTGTAGCAAAGCATTTATTTTATTTAAATAACAGACACTGGCGTTGTAGTTTTCTTTTGCTTGATATTAACCTTTTCTATGTTTTGATCCTGTTTCCAACTATGGTTGGAATTGACGGTACATTTTATTCACGTATAGATTAACTTTGTGGAAATTTTCAAAGATTTGAATGTCGTATAACGTAAAGAATAATCTTTGTAGAAATTGTATTTTTGACAGTAATATTTGTGGTCGTGATTTAAGTGTTAAATTTATTTATTACTACATTATTTTGCTACACCATAGACATATTAAATCTGAAATTCAATCGTAATTCTTGTTCTGTTACCAATTTTTGTCTGAAACTAAAATTCTATCATCAACACTTCACTGAATTGTCGGTTCTCTGATTTGATATTCAAAATGTTTCTGTTAATTTCTTTTGAATATTGAAATCGGAACTGCATAAATATTGAAAAATCTATTTTTTTAATTTACGCCACAAAACCATTTTAATCAGTTTAGATTCTACCATATCTCTAAATCTGAGCTACATTTTAATATAACATTGACGTTCGTTAATTATTCACCAGCCACAAATTAACTTCACCATAAACTAATTGTTACAAGAAATTATTCTCTAGAACAAGAACATTTTTCCTTCAGGAACCAATAGTTTCTTCAAAAAATTTTACAATACCTTTCAGTGAATATGATACACTGGCGTAGCTTAAAAATTCATTTAATGCCAAAGAGATTTATGCTATTCAACTTCACGTTAGTGTTGCAGTGAATTAATGCTGTTGAGTGACAGTTATTCCTCAAAAGACTTTCTCCCATTTATTTTGCAGGTTGCAAAATCTTCATGTACGAGAAAATGTGGTTTAGTTTCATTAACAGATTTGTATACGAGTTACAAGAAATGAAGAAAAGAAGGTATTAATTCTTATTGTGATTAAAAATACTGATCTTGACATTTATACAATGTTGTGCTTAAACATCAAAAGTTGGTTTGTGGTCTTATAATTGTTATATTATTGAAGGAGAATGGCTACATTTAACATTTATGCGTTGAGAAACGAAACGTTGGAATAAAATTATCGTGATAAAATTTGAAACAATTATGTCATATGACGATGAAGAAAACAATCCATAATAGATTTTAATTTTTTGTTTTCAAAAATGATAGAAAAACTTAATGGTTCGTTAAAAAGTAATATGTACTCCTCTCGTTACTATTTATTACGTTCAGATTCATTGTTTATACGCTAATGCTAGTAACTTATCAGCACGACGCACGTACAAAACAAACAATACTTTATTATTCCAAGCACAAATGTTTTTTTCTAATATTTTAATTAGTTTTTTGAACTTAATAAATCTCACGAAATTATCATTAACATAAAAATTATGATAGAATAAATTCAAAACGGTTTATGTGTTTTCTCAATACCGAATTATTATTTCCGGGTTGATATTTAATGTATTTTGTACTAAACTGACGCAATTAAAAAGTTAACTTTATTGTTGATAAATTGTTTATTAAATTACTGTAATTAATTTTATTTTATTTGTTGATATGGGATTTAATATGAATTAATGACAACAAATTTTATTGTCAAGACGTGACTCAATTTTGATAGTTTTGTTTATTCAAAATTGGTCCATTATCAATTCTTCAAGAAATCAGCTTCGACCGGCGCTTCTAACGGAGACCAACTATTTAAAAAATGTTTTTAAAATTGATCCAACAAAGATAGTTTTTTGAAGTGGATCAAATTTATTAATTAGAATGATGTTCCACATATAAAGAAGGCCGTGAAATTTAACAAATTTCTGGGCAATTTTGGAAGTATTCAAAATTGCTTTTTGTATGGGAAATATATGGAAAACTACCCTAAAACTTGTATTTCAACTTCAAAAATCTCATTTCGATCCTATTGATAATTGGCGGATCCTCAACGAGTAATGGCGTATTTCTAGCATCTCGAGTTTGTTAAAATCGAATCCAATTCTTGATGTTTAAATGTTTAAATCATTTATGTGTTCTTTGTATCATCTTGCTTATGAACGCTCAGTTTGCCCTTCATAAAATTTAGAAATATTATGCAATGAAGAGAATTTTTAGCACACTGTTTATTCTAATTTTATTTTAATTCTTTTACCTACGTGGTAACTCACGTAAATTTGCTAGCTCCCAGAAAATAGATAACTTTTTAATTTTATTATAACAGCATATCCATTTTTAACACATTTTTTTATGTTTCGTTGAACTAAATTATGCATGAACATAAGAAACTTAGAGCAAATTATTGAAAAATAATTAATATTAGATTAAAATAAATTTATTCAAATCAAATTTTTTTTATATAATTTTTAAATTTATTAATGAATTGTCATATAATATTTTTATTAAATTTATTTGCTTAGAAAATAACAAACTAGGATTACAAAATCAAATCGGATCAGGAAAAAAATTGGGCATACTCATTCCATTTTTGTAGCGAAAACTAAAAACAATTTTTAAAAATATCATTATTTTTCCTCTATTTAATATTTAAATTTGAAACTGTAAAATATGGTTGAAATTATGAAAGTGTGAGGAAGATGCAACAAAAATGGAATAAATTATTAAAATTGTTTTTAGTTTAGTTTATTTCTAACCAACAAATATTTTTATTTTAATGAGTTAGAATATTTGGACAGTTTAATATATAACATAACAAACACTTAAGAATCGAGCAGTTGCGGAAATTTTCAAAATTTATTTTTACAAATTTGGTATCAATCGATACCTGGCCGTCTCCCGAAAACTTTATGAGATTGTGGTGGTAGAACCCATCCATTCAATGGTGATGGTAATAATGTTGACCGGACTCAAGGACACCGGACAAAGTATCGAAATTATCGTCATAATAAAAATTGGGGTCGGACTCAGGGTAGTCCAATAATAGGTAGGAGTTGGGGGGTCTGTTATACAAAGTATCGAAATTAGTGTCATTGTTATCGATTTTTACATAATGTTGACCTGACTCAGGGTAGTTCAATAAGGGGTGGGAGTTGGGGATCTGGTCATGAATAGTATCAAAATTATCGTCATTATTATTGATTTCAACATACTTAAGGACGCTGAATCAGTGATGTTTAAATTGGGATCAAAAATATAATGGTGTCACTAAATCGTGGGAGTTTGGACTGAAAGCCGAAAATATATTATAGGTACCAATTTTTCACCATTTTACATTTTTGCCATCACCATTGATCCTCGATTATGTAAAAATCGATAATAATGACAATAATTTCGATACTTTGTATGACCGACCGGGAACCGCCACCTATTGTTGGACTACCCTGAGTCCGACCGCAATTTTTGTTATGACAATAATTTCGATATTTTTTATAACCGACCCCGCAACCTCCACCCCTTTATGGACTACCCCGAGTCCGCCCCCATTTTTATCATCATCGTTGAACTCGGCATCCCCGATTATATCGAAATCAACACCAAACATGACATGCAAAATAAATATTTTTTTCTACGATAAGGGTACCCCCTTGGGAGTAAAAAACTGGTCATGAATAGTATCAAAATTAGCGTCATTATTATTGATTTCAACATACTTGAGGACACTGAATCCAACAGTGATAATTGAGATCAAAAATATAAGGGTGTCACTAAAGGGTGGGAGTTTGGACTGAAAGCCGAAAATATATTATGGGTACCGATTTTGGATAAATTGAGGGTACTGAATGCAATGGTGATGCTGAAATTAGTATTTGGGGTCCAGACAAGAAACTAGAGGATAAGAGTTTGGGTCTAAAATTAGAGAAATGTTCAAATATACATAATAAATATTGGTTTTTCTGTGAATCGAGGATACTGAATCCAATGGTGATTTTGGAATAAGCAATCAAGCAAGGAACAAAATCAGAAGCTGGAGGATGGGGTGGAGAATAAAAAAATGTTCAAATATACATTATACACCAAGGCTAGAGTTGCTTAGCAAAGGAGTCCCTTAAAAGTGGGTTATTCTTATATGTTAGTTGAATTATATCGTCAAATTGATGTATCGTTGAAACATGGCAGAAAAATACCTCAAAATTATTAAATAAGAAAAATAATAAACTAAAATAGCAAAATCTTTATATTTCTTATATTTTTATTATTGAAATATACAAACAAATGCCACAAAACTAAGACTGTTATCCAGTCACAATTTTTATCATCACCATTGAATTCAGCATCTTTGATTATGTTAAAATTAAAATGATGACGATAATTTTGATACTATTCATGACCAGTTTTTTACTCCCAAGGGGGTACCCCCAACCATCACCCCTTATTGAACTACCCTGAGTCCGGTCACATTTTTACTACCACCATTGAACTCAGCATCCTCAAATATGTAAAAATCGATAATAATGACAATAATTTCGATACTTTGTGTAACCGACCCCCCAACCCCCACCTATTATTGGACTACTCTGAATTCGGCCTCAATTTTTATTATCATAATTGAACGCAGCATTCTTGATTATGTTAAAATTGATAATGATGACGATAATTTCGATATTTTTTATAACCGACCCCAACCTCCACCCCAGTAAAAAATGGTTATGACACCGATCAGAGGAGAATATGGAGGATTGTATTTGTTATAAAATTCTGATTCTAACGATACCCCACATGACATATTTTACTCATTTAATGTGTCAACTCCACCCACGGGGTTGGTTGGGGGTGGAGGTGCAAACTAATTTTTGGACTCCAAAGTTGCGCAGGTCTGAATAAAAGATAATGGTGCTATTAAATTTTTTTTATCTCTTCCCATTAATTTTATATAGATTTTTATATACTAAAACTTAAAGAGGATGTAAAGGGGTGGGGGTGGGTCCTACCACTCCAATCTCATAAAGTTTTCGGGAGACGGCCAAGCTCGATTGATTGATGCCAAAATCACAAAATCGAGTCCAAAAAATTTCCAAAAACCACGTTTTCTGCCCGATTCTTAAAAAAAACGATAGGTAAGTTATGATTTACATATGGTGGCCAAACCTTTTAACGTTCAACAATACCATGCCATGTATGGTGTTGAAATCAAATGTTTAAAAAAGTTTAGTCTTACATATTTTTCAATTGTCACGCGTTTAATCAATTTTGAGCTAAAATTAAATACATTATTTACTCAATATCAATAAGTTAAATAATTAACATTAATCCGATTATGGATAATAAATATATTGATTATTAAAATATTTGACTTTGACATTATAATGAAATTGAAAATTTGGCTAAAGAGTAAAGAATACAACAAATAGTATTCAGTGGATTATAAAAAGTCAAATAAACCTTGGTTTATCATTTTGTTTACTTTAAGTTGTCAATTAAATTTACTATCAATATTTACAAAAAAATATATAACTTTGTTTTAACAAAAAAGTAATGAACTCATTAACAATTTAGTTTAGAGTTACTAAATTGTTTTGGAATTATTAATGGGATTTGATTAGCCATTCACTATCACTAGATAAATTTTAGTCTTATCGAATTTAATAAAATGAAAAATAGTTTTTCATCATTTGTGAAAGTAACATTTTTCTCTCTAGAAAAAAAAACGTTTTCGTTCCTACGTCACCAAGAGTGAAAAAATGTTCACTCACAGAAGAAACGGTGTTCTTGTAGCAGAATGTACTATTCTCAATGTTAATGATCCCGGAGTTTAGTTAAAATAATTCACCTTATTTGGGCCAACAAATTGTGATTGTCGTATTTAATTAAGTTTATTTGATTAACTATTTAATTTATCTATTTAATTTGATTTATTCTCTTGTTTTGTTACATTGAATGTCTGTTTTGCTTTGCTTCAATTGCCTAGAAGGAAATAACTTAAACTAATCCTTGAACTATAAATACATCACTAATAGGAAATTCCACGTCACCGCAACATCGATGTTCCTGACCCTCTCTGATTTCGATAAAATTTCATACACAGATAGGCAATGACAAAATAAAAATAATGTTCTTTTCAAAAACTTAAATTTCGCTCTAGGGATGACTCTTGGGGTAGCGAGAATCCGATATTTTGCTTCCACGCCATGCTACCTGGGTAACGCTAACAGAATTAGGTTGGTGTAGTTGAGGGGGGCAGAGTAAATACTGCTTATACTCAATGATTCTGCACCATGGCGAGTCATTGGCACCGCAAAACCAATGCAACTCAAGCGTCTGTTCTCCATGTTAGGGGCGGTTTGGAGCGGTCGTCCGTCTTGGATCATGCGGGTCGCTATATAAATTTGTAAAAGGGTTTTTTCTGGTGACCTTAAGATGCAGAACGAACCCATTCACGAAAATTAGGGTTGGGCGAAGGGCTAACACCCTATTTCCGTAAAAAATTATCTGTCAAGAATTCTGTACACTGGCCTCGGGTTATCTCAGACTAATTTCAAGAACGACCTCGAAAACTGTACCCTGACTACGATTTAAAAATGGAAGCCTGGAACGTGCTTTAAGCCTTAGAAGACCAGGAGATCTACTAAAACTTAAAAACCAAAACGATAGCTACACACTAGATATAGTGGCATGTCCCTGAAGAACTAAGATGACTAGGGAGTATTCGGAGTTGGCTTTCTCATACATCGTCGCGTGAATCAACATGTTACCGACTTTTGCCCAATTAATATGCGGATATGCACAATGAGAATCCGCACGCAAAAATTCAATGTAACGATCATCAATGTTCATGCACCTATTGAGGACAAACCAGATGACATTAAAGACCTGTTCTTTCTAGAACTCGAAGAAGTCATCAATAACATCCCACGGCACGATATAAAAATCGTGGTAGGCGACTTCAAAGCTCAAATTGGTAGAAGTGCAGAACTTAAAACACATATCGGGCCTAAAAGCTTGCATCATACTAGTAACAATAACGGCTTTCGTGCAGCTGAACTGGCTATGATGTGTGATCTAGTATTTTCTAGCACTTTCTTCCCTTACAAGAGAATTCACAAGGTAACGTGGAAATCAAATGACGGAAAATCAAATTGATCACGTCATGATTTCTAAGAGACACTCTACAAGTGTAACTGACGTTCGATCATACAGAGGTGCTAATATGGACACCGATCATATGCTTGTCCTCTTTAAGTTCAAGTGAAAGTTGTAATCTACATTTAATAGACAAGCAAAAAAGACCGTACGCTGGAATGTCGAAGCATTTAAACATCCGGAAACGCTGAATAGATGTCAGGAAATTGTAACGCAAAGCATAGAAGAGCATGACATCCCGCCTGAGATGCCATTAAAAATACAAGAAGAATTACAAACGCTTCAATCAACTATTATATCCGCAGCACAAACTACAATCGAAAAATAATCACCGAAATCACGTAACAAATGGTTTGATTACGAGTGCCGCGAAAGCATTGAGCACAAACAAAAACTGCGAGAAAATGGTTAACAAGAAACACCCGAAGCTCCCAAACTGATTATCTATGCGCCAGAAAAGCCTCAGCAAAACTCCTACGGAAAAAGAAACGCGAACACATGAAGAGCTCCATCGAAAACATCAACCAACATGCGGTCAACGGAAATTCGAAAGAGTGCTTTGCCAATGCACGGAATCTGACAAAAGATTTCCACCCAAGATCTAGCCATCAAAAATAGAAACAACGAGCTTACAACAAATGAACGTGATGTGCTAGCAGTATGGCGATCCCACTTTCAAGACCTACTGAATAGGGCAAATGAAGTTCATCCTATTAGAGCAATTGCTCCATCAAGTGAGGAGATTTTTGTCCCTTACCCAACAATAGAAGAAGTGGAAGTTGCCATAAAAAAATTAAAAAATGATAAATCACCAGGTATCTATAGAATCCCTGCAGAACTATTTAAGAATGGAGGAGCAGCTCTGGTCTCACGTATATATGATCTGATTCTTGCAATCTGGGACCAAGAAGAACTACCTGCTGAATGGAAAACAGCTCTCATTGTTCCGCTACATAAAAAAGGAGACCGCCTAAAGTGTGTGAATTATCGTGGCATCACACTGTTGAACACTGCATATAAAGTACTACCCTAATGTCGTACTTGTTAGGCTCATCTCCTTCGCCGAATCTATTATCAGCGACAATCAGTGTGGTTTTTGCACCAACCGTTCAACCACAGATCAATGTTTTACCTTAAGGATGATTCTAGAAAAATGTTGGGAGTACAACATCAGCATTCACCAGCTCTACGTTGATTTCAAGCAAGCATATGATAGCATCATCCGCGATAACCTCTGGTTCGCACTCATATGCCTTGGTATCCCAGCGAAACTTGTTTCTCTCTGCAAACTCACAACATCGGGATTAAACTGTAGAATAGTAATCGAAGGGTCAGTTTCTGATCCTTTCAATATAACATCAGGTGTTCGACAAGGGGATGCACACGCGTTTTATAGTAATTTAATGACCATTTAATTATTTTAAGGATACAAATTAAGTATTTGAGGGTGTGGATGCTTTTAACATAATTTATCTTCAGCTTTTGTGTTTTCCAAATACATGAACTGTTGTTGTGCAATAAAACGGTGAGGTATTAATAATTTTAGGCTGTGAGTTAATTTATGTATAAACGCTGAAAAAGAATCGATGAACGTGTCCAAACTGCATCGATCAGTGGTATTCCATTGCAGGTATTTCACCTCAACAATTCCATTAGTTTCATAATATTCATGTAATTTATCTGCCAGTTTTTTCAGATTTTTAGCACATTCCACACACTGCAATGAATGACATTCATCTTGTAATTTACCACAGCTAACAAATTTCATTAAACTTTTGTAGTCTGGAAATTGCTCACTACCGAAACAACTTAATTTTGAATATTGAAACATTAGTTTCAAGTTTTGATAGATTGTGGAGACACACACATTACGAACTCCTTGCGCTAATTTTACGCGTTCATCAGGCCGAAGATTTGCAAATTTTGTAAATCCTACTTTTAATTCTGGAAACTTGCTCTTAAACTCAACGTATGCTTCATTTAACGTGCATAGCAGTAACCGTTTTTGGAGAAATATTCGTTTATCTGGCATTAATCTGCTGGCATTAATCTGCTAATGACATCATTCGTATAAAAAAATTTCACTTCATTAATAGTTTCTTCTGGTAGTTTTTTATCGGCATTTGGAAATGATGACAGAGCTGCGGGTTGGTTTATTTGATCCTTCTTGCTTTCTTCAATTAAGTGACATGTTGCTTCTGTTCCAAATAAGTTTTGTGTTTCTTGCACTTTCATATCCATTGGTAGTAGAGTTAATATTTTTCGTTTCTCCATATAATCGCCATTTTTAAAGTACAACTTAAGATTCTCCATAATATCTTGATAATATTTTAATTACACTTTTATTTTATCAGAAGAATCAAGAGTTTCACCCATTAAAACATTTTGTATGTTTCTACCCAGTTGCTCTGATTTATCCTTTCCATACTCAAAACTGCGACATAACCACTTTCGATTAATAGGTGAAATTCGAATAGCTACAAATGGCACAATATGTTCATTTATGCGGTTAATTAGCTCATCACGTTCCATATTGACTATCGTTGGTGATGGAATAATATCTCGTATAACGCTTGGTCCGCTAATAGACTGTGGCTGTACCTCCAATATTTCATCACTCGAATTTGATTATGTGTCACCTGTATTTTCAGCTTCAAAACCACCAGTGGAACTGATCATTAGGAGACGAATTCTACAAGACGAACAAATTTGCATTTGCGTATGTAAATTAAACACAAAGTTTATCGAACGTAATTTATTCTGAATTTCAGGTGTAAGATTTCGTAAAGTTTTTGAGCACTTGCCGATACCAAATGGTTTTAAACAATGATATTTACTCATGTTTTAAAAAAACTTATTTTAACTATTAAAACACTTTGAAGCTTCTTTGTTAACACAACACCAATATTTTTTTAACAAGATTGGCAATTGAATTTAGTAATGATACTGTACGCTCAAAATATCTCTAAAGACTATTCTTTTCATTACTGCGCTCACATTTTATGACAGGTATTATCATTAATTGGTAATAAAGTAAATCGAGTACCGGATTTGTCCATGCCTTTAAAATTAATTTCGGACAGGTAAATGGATGAAAAGATAAATTATGTTAAAAGCATCCACACCCTCAAATACTTAATTTGTATCCTTAAAATAATTAAATGGTCATTAAATTACTATGAAACAAGAATTCCGATGGGTTTAATTAAATAGATAATTCACTGCATTGTTTAAAAAAAAAAAATTGAAAAAAAAAAGAAATAAAAATTTTGTAAAAATTTTGTTTTGGAAAACGAGAAATTACGCCATCGGGAAATTTTTAGTTTGGATTAAGAAATAATGAAACATTTTTTTTTCTGAAAAAAAAGTTATGATAAAAGTGAGGCCATCTTTGAAAATATTTTATAAATTTAACACAGTTTTAAAAAATTATTACAAAATTTTAATTAATTTTTTAAGTCAATTACCTTTCTAATGAGCTATAAATGACTTAAATCGGTTTAGTTAATCGTTAGCAATCGATATTCTTGTTTCGCAAATCCCTAAAACTTTGCCGCCATCCTGTGTCATCCCTAGAGCGAAATTTAATTTTTTGAAAGAAACGGTATTTTTATTTTTTCATTGGCTATCTGTATGAAATTTTTATCGAAATCAGAGGGGGCCAGGTTACATGCTAGAACAAATGCTGTTGTGGTGACGTGAAATTGCTCTATTGTAGGATTTGTGTTAAATAAAATTTAAATCGCACAATTCAATAAGAAAGTGAAAGGTCTAAATAATGTTTACACAACTTTTCGTCAAGATTTTCACGGCTTTAAAATCATTCCATACTACGCCAAAATTAAACATGTGTCTGGCTTAGGTTTTATATTAAGGTTAATTGACCCATTTGACGTATATTTTCACCTTCCAACAAACTGGAACAAGCGTTATAAAAATTTCTAGATTTCTTATTACTTTTAGCTGGAATTTACTATCGCTTGGACATGTATAGCCGCATGAACTGCATAAAAATTTTAATCCAATCTTTCCGTTAAAATTTTAATTCATCGAATCAAAGAACTGGGTGGTTATTTTGTAGCGTTATCTCACTAGGTGAGATAAATAGTGAGATAAAAAAATTATGTTTAAATGATTTCTTCTATCTAATATAATCGATCAAAGACAAATATTTTATCTCACTTTTTATCTCACCTAGTGAGATAACGCTACAAAATAACCACCCTGATGGTAAACGCTTTATAGATCAGTCATTTCTTCGGTTGACACTAAATCTAGTTTTCGAAAAATGTTTCCACCCATGCAATTTATTTGGTATTTTTGACAAAAATAAGACAACGATCTTTAACATTGATATATAAAAAATCCAGTCTGCTCTTTTATTTTCTAAAGGCTAATCAAATCTATATTTTTTTAAATTTTTTGTGGTGTTTGTGTTGGTTGGTTGGTTTTACTTAGGTTGTGGGCGAATCAGCAAATATTTGACAGAACATAATTATTGGTGAAAATGAAGTTGGTGAAAACACAATTTTGACATAAGGTGAAAACTTTTTTACCTTGCTGTGCGAAATGAAACAAATTTTCACATTATCAAAAATAAATTTTTAAAAACTTATAATTTTATATAATGAATAACATCAACAAAAATTATTTGCCACTTTTATACTTAATTCAGCACAATAAAGCTCGAATTAATAGAAAAGCTATACCAACCAAAAAGATTCGTCATATTAGAGAGGTAAATATAAAGTTATATGGAAATATTCAATTTTTTAATTGTTTTTAATTAGAGCAGACTCTAAAGTGATCGAAGCAATTCTAAATGGGAATAATTATATTACCATTCAACACCTACGTTTACCATCAGAAAGCTTCCACAAGACTGTTTCCGAAATTCCTAGAAAACGGATGGTCGTCGACATCACGGATGGTTTACGGAATTTCAATTAATAGTGGTTTTGGTTTTGGATGACAAGTGACTGCAGCTACCGTGTCGCTTCTCAAGATGGACTACGCCCCAGAAGTACTCGGAACCCTGTTCCGACCAAGGACCATCACAACAATTTCGACGAAAGGTGCAAATCCGTCGCTCCATTTTTTGGGTAAGGAAGCAGCTGTCACTGGCCTCACTGCTTAAACACTCCTCGTCATGGCTAGTATTGAAAGAAATCCTGGACCAACAATAACATGGCATTGTTCAATATGTAAAAACATTTTAAGGGCAAACATAACATCCATCCAGTGCAACACCTGTTAGTGTCCAAAGAATGGCGTCACTTCAAGAACTGCTCAGGTCTAGCCAGACATAAACAATTGACCAAACACTAAATTAATTTAAGAAATCTAATCTAGAGCACGCCTTCTTCATTGTAAGCTTTGTACTAAAAATTATTACTAATACCAATTATTTCTCATTCCAATTGATGTAAGTGATATAATTTTTTCTGAATTACAACACAGTCTAGTTTATATATTTTAATAAAAAATTTCCGATGAAGATGGCTTTTGTTTAGATTTAAATTTTTTTATAAATATTTTGATGTGTAACATTTAGTTTTTCGCGTGCAATAAATATTTTTACAGGTGGAATAAAAACTCTGGTCGTGAGGTCGTTAAAAATGTCGTTGTTAAGGTTTATGCTATTATACATTTCATCGTCAGTCAGAAATCAGAGTCCTTATCATCGTATTAATTTCTTTTTAAACATCTTTATAGTAAAGCATTTCTAAAACCAAAGCAACCACTTTTATTTTCATGTCTTGAATTATTTTCTTCTTCTTCACTTTTATTACTGTACAAAACCGTGTTTCACCTATTACAACATAGACTTTTTTAAAAACTTGTTTTCTTTTGTAACGAATTAAGCACAAACAGCTTTTGCTACATTGAAATTAAAAAAAACATTCAATCAATTTTAAAATCCACCGTTGAATTGAAATGAAAATAAAAGTTTACCGTCTAACTTGTTGCTATAAAAATTGTTATTAAATTTATTGAGATATGAACTTTTTTTTTGGAAACTTTTTTGACGTTAATTTCCAGGAAAAGACATATTATTGTTTTTATATACGTTATAAATTTTGCATACGATGAACTTATTAAAAAATTAAAGCAATATTAAATAATTATACTTCAATGTCAAGTTCATGGGTGCTGATGACGATGATGATGATAATGATTATGATTTATTACGAATTAATGTTAAATTTATTATGTATATTGTTTTATGCTGGCGTGTGTTATACTTTATTTTTTATTTTTAACTTAGTTCCGTTGAATTGTTACCGTTGGTCAATGCTACCACGTCAATGTTACCACATGAAGTAGTCTAATAAATTATTTTATAAGAATATATATTATTCGAATTACAACAAATAACAGAACTGACACTCTCACAAAACTGTGTGCTTGTTTTATATTCTATTAACTGATATATGGAATAAAGATATATTTGAAATAGCAAAAACAAATTAATCTGAGTATTATTTAAATATTAATTATTTTATGTTATTTTTGCAGTTTTTTTTATTTATTTATATTTTTGATATTTCATTGGCTACCATGAAGTTAAACTGCAATTAAATTACTCACATTACCGATTCTGCTTGGTTGGGTTTTTCAAGAAAATAACAGCATTACACCAATGATGATATAATTACATTTATTCACAAAATCTTTGGTTGTAACATATGTTCATATTGGTCTAAGGTTTACGTTTCACATTTTGTATAATAAACTCGAAATCGTATTTATTTTTTTTTCACATCATTGATTGATAAAACATTATTATTTTATCATATCTAATTTGTTTCTTCATAATTAAGTAACTACCCTTGTATTAGCTTGACATTCGTTGGTAAATTTAAAGAAAATATTTCTTTACACTAAACGGTATTTTAATCTGGTTAAGAAAGAAAATTAAAATTTTCTGTCTACCTGTTGCACAAATGGCATCACACTTATCACAAATGGAGCGTGTTATTAATGCTGTTGCAGTATATTTATAATTATATACTTAAACAGTTTTAAAAAATTATAATTTTAAAATTGTTTGCTAATTTTTCAAATTAAACAATAGAAAATAAGTTTTCTGTGTTGAATGATAAACCAACTAAATGCTTTTATTATTAAAAATGTGAAATAATAAAATTCAAGGTAATTTCGTTATTATATTTTATGAACTTAAATTTAGATATTACTGAAACAAAACCTTAAATGATAATTTAAATTATTTTTCCTTATATAATGGCATTAACATAAATATGAATTGAAACCTATTTTGTTAACATAAGTTTGCCTGTTTTATTCGTCATTCGGTTTGTGCACACAGCCAAACGGTCGAGGATTTGGCTTTTGTGCTAATTTATCTTGCATTACACAGCACTTTTTGTTAAAAAAACACATTTTCACCGAATTACGTTTAATCCAACATTGAAACGGCTTCTTATAAAATGAAGCCATTAAAGTTAGAGTCTCATTTAGATAGCTGCAAAGTCATAGTGAAAGGAAACAAAAAGTCACAAAAGAATCCATTCAAACAATCGCAGAACTTTTCAATCCAATGGGGTTGCTTTTTATTGTGTGTCAGTTATGTGGTCTATTTATGAATTTAAGTTATTGAAAATTTTGATGCTCTGTGAGTTTCACTGCTTTTTTGTATTTGAAATTTTTTTCACAACATCACTAATATAATTCCGAAAAGCATATGTGTTAATTTTAATTGCCTCTTTGCATTACTTAGAGAAATTATGTGAACTAACTGCTAAGTCCTTGCCACCTAGCATTAAGTTGATTATTGCTCTATTATATTTGAGAGGTTGATAAAATTATTTGTGGTTCCATTTTTGGATGGAGCACATTCCACAAGAGACTCTGATTTCAGATGTGTGGCTTTTTAAAAAACAATAGAAAAATATTTAAATATTAAAAATTTTGATTCAAACGGCCGATATAAAGATCTAATTTATTTGAATTTTAAGGATTTAGCTTCATAGTTATTAGTTGGATTTAGCTCATACCCGAAATTATCCAAGATATAAACTGTCCGCAATTCGCATATTTCCAAAATACGGTTTTGGTGTAGATGAAAAATGCGACAATGAGTGTCACTAAATTCTGCTGTACTATGACGAAAAAAATGTTGGATACACTAATTTTGTGTCAAAGACATTTTATCTTTCCTTCGTCGTAAGTTTTGAAATTCCAGAAAATATTTAAGTTGGAAATTTTAATATCTTATATGACATCAAATCTATTTCCAAAACATTTGCCCATGTTTCGTTTTTGTAAATTATGCAAAAAAATCATTAACCCGACAGTATTGAAAAACGTTTGTCGATGCAAGATCATGGCCGGGCAAAATATTATCATGATAAAAAACGAAATTATTCAAAAATAAATTGCTATAATTTGTTTCAAATTTTAACAAGCTCAAATGGGTTACCGACATAAGGCCCGGCGCAAAATCCCTGGCGATAAAACGCCCGCCGACAAAACGCCCGTTGACAAAATCCCCTGAGGACATAAGGCCCTGCGACAAAATCCCCTGAGGACATAAGGCCCGGCGACAAAATCCTCAGAAACAAGAATCCCGAGCGACAAAATCCCCAGGGACAAAAATCCCAGGGACAAAGAACCCCACAAAATAAAAATACATTACTGCTGGAAATATCATACCAAAATCGCACATTTTATTCCATCAATAATCTCATGAATAATAATTTTTCATCATAATTGAAGTTGATATTTATACAAGAAACTTGAACAATTTACTAACAATATATATAACTCAAATTTAAGCAAATACAATACATTTTTATTGAAAAGAGCGCCGAAAACTGCAAATTACAAAATATTTGAGACTCTTACTTGAACATTTGGCAATTTGTTGAGGAGCATGTTTTTACTCACACAACTTAGACTCAAATTAAGCAAATAAAATGTTTTTAATTTTTTTTCAAATTATTTTTAAACGTTTTTCAAAACTTTACACTTGCAGCAACACCTTTCAAGAATAATAATTTTTCATCACCTTGATATTCTTGGCACAATCTTAGTAACCGATTTTCAATGCACTTTCGCTTCTTTTTTCTAATCCTCGTATCACCCGCGTTTATTGACGTTATCACATTCTCTTGCTTACTCTGTTCTAATTTTATACTATCAATAAATTTCCAAATAGAGACGTGTGAAGCTTGCAATTTACAGGAAAATCCATGGAGCCAGTCTTCTACGCTATTATTTGTACGTGGAATACTATTAAGTGTGAATTCATAAGAAGTCCACAATTTCTTGTCAAATAACGGTTTCCTCCACTTTTTTCCTATTTTTTTTTCCAATCCATGTTCGCTCAAAATAATCGACCAATGGCTAAACTCACCCATTTTTTGATTTCCAACACGAATTCGGCGTTTTCCTTATATAGGGCTGATAACCCGTTATCCTGTACATTTCTCCAAATGCACTGACTAAAGTGAAAAAAACATCCATGTACGTTTGTTTCCGGAAATTCTTTTTGGACAGCATTTAAAAAACTATTTTCATAATCTGAAATTATGTAAACGGGACTGAGATCGCTCTTCAATTCTTTTATGGCTTGCAAAATGTAAACATATGTGGATTGCTTTCGATTAGTTGTTAGAACATAAATCAGGGGTATAACATTATCATTATATTTGCCGTGAAGCGTATAGAGCTGATTGAAAATCAAAGGCAGAGTCTCGAATGTTCCGTCACATAACCATCCATCACACTTTTTTAGTATTTTTTTTCGTAGCAAAGAGCAATATTCTGTCCTCTTCTTGTGCATACTCCCTCATCAAAAATTTCTCACCTCGAATTGTTTTTTTATATTCATCCGGTATCTCCAATTCAGCAACCGAATTCGGATTCACTGGGATGTTTTTGTATTTGTTGCGCTCTCGTTGAACAATTCTATTCAAAGATTTGGTTTTTGGTAACGCCACGATGCATATTTCTGTTACATTCGCGGTCACTCGATCAACGATGTTAGCTGGATGATCCTAACATTGTACTGCGAATTTTTCACTTGTCTTGCAGTAATATTGGATTCCTCTGCCACGTGACAATGCTGCATGTCAGATATTTGGAGTATATTTCCTACAACAATAGTTGAATTTAGACATACAATAATAGAAAACATTAAGTATTATTTGTAATTTTATTTGGCTAATGCATACCTTCTGTTTCTTCAGAGGTTGTGTGAACTCTGACACAGCCTTTTATATCCCTGCATCGTGTGCACCTCCATATCACTTTTTCACTACTTTTTTGTTGTAAACTGTACGTATTATTCTCTAAAACGAGCAACTTTTTGCCCTTTTGACTATCGATAAACATTAGTGGCATTGTATCTCGAAATCTCACGTAAACTGATACTTTTTTTTCATAAAAAGAATATGACAAAATTTGATCTAGTAAACCGCTGTCAAAGTTTTTAAATTGTAAAATTTTCGGAACTTCAACAAATGCTATGTAGCAAACATTTGTTTTTAGAAAATTTTTGGTTAGCCAACGTTTGTGAATATTAGTAAATGTTTGTTGTTTGTGTTCCTGCAGTGGTGACTATGTAGCTTTTACTCATAATGTGAAAATAAAAATCTACAATAGAACTTTTTCTACAAAAAATTGTACAGTTGTTGTAATCAGCTATGTAGTTTATATTTCGAACACGCAAAATAATTGTTGTTTTTGCAAATAAAAATTGTTTTTAGGTAGACTTCATATTTTGTTGTCTTTTGGGTGTTGTCTTTTTAGAAAAACAAGAATCCCCAGAAACAAGAATCCCAAAACAAGAATCCCACTTTCATTTTCACCGCCAAACGCCCCGATTTATATGCTTTTAATTCTATTTGGTTTTAAAGAAGATAGCCCCCCTAATAGTCAAATAAAATTAATATAAAAACTATGAATTATAGAACCCTATTCATAATTTTGACTAAGGAAGGAAATTGAAAATTTTAGAAAGGGAATAACAAAGAGTGCAGGGGCGCGGGTGGGGGTGCTACATTTTATCAAAGGTCTCTAAGGTCGCACAAGCGAATCAAATAAAATTAATATAGAAACGAATAATTATACAACCCTATTCATCATGTTGACTAAGGAAATTGAAAATTTCAGAAGTAGCAATAAATGAATCAAAAAATTGCCAATATTCTTTCAAAATTTCAAAAACTGCCAAAAATGTTACAAAAAATAATTAATAATTAAATTTTTGAGTAGACGTATGTATGTGAAAGTCTTAATTAAAAAAATAGTTTAAAACCAAATAGAATTAAAATCATATGAATCGGGTCGTTTTTCGGTAAAAGCTTAAGCATGCTTTATCATATTTTGAAACTAAATAAAATACTATTTTTCAATTTTTTGCATGGTTTTTTGTCCCGGGCGTTTTGTCGCCGCGGGGATTTTATATAATTCTTGTTTTCTATATTAATTATATAATTTTCTATATTAGTTATATAATTTTTGGTTTCTATAGTAATTTTATTTGACTCGCTTCTGCGACCTTGCAGACCTTCGATCAAAGATATCTCCAACCCCATCCTCACTCCCCACCCCCACCAACCCCACCTCAAACTTTGAGAGATGGTAATTTTCTTGTCCCAGGCGTTTTGTCGCCGCGGGAATAAAATATAATTCTTGTTTGCTATATTAATTATATAATTTTCTAGATTAGTTATATAATTCTTGGTTTCTATATTCATTTTATTTGACTCGCTTCTGCGACCTTGAAGACCTTCCATCAAAGATAGAATAGATAGATTTTTTTTCAGTGTATTTTTTGCTTAAAAAACGTTCGTTTTAAGTGATAATGAGTAGGAACAAAGAATGTGAAGAAATCTGGATGGTCGGGATTGGTATGTGAGATCAAAAACTAGATTATTGCATTATAAGTTTGTCAAAAAAATGTTGTCAAGTGTGTCAAAAGAAAGATTTTTATTATTTTTTTCCCAATTTTTTGGAAAAATAAAATTAATTATTTGTACGACATGAAATTTTATTATTATTATTGAGAATTATAAGTTTGTCAAACAAATAATGTCAAGTGTGTCAAAAGAACGATTTCATTGATTTTTTTAGATATTTTTTGGAAAAAAAAATTTAGCTGTTTGTTTACGTAAATATAATTGAACATGGCAATTTTTGAATTTGTTATAGTTTTTTAAATATTTTTGGAATTTTGAAAAAGTTTCAATTTTTGGTTTTGTAAGAATTTTCGGAATATTTTTAGAATTTTGAAAAATTTTAAATTTTTGATTTTATTATAATTTTGGAAAAAGTTTCAATTTTTGATATTGTTAGAACTTTTGCAATATTTTTAGAATTGTGGAAAAAAGTTTGAATTTTTAAGAATTTTTGGAATATTATTAGGATTTAGAAAAAGTTTAAATATTTGATTTTATTCTAATTTTTAGAATATTTTTAGAATTTTGAAAAAAAATTTTTTAATTTTATATATATTTTTAGAATTTTGAAAAAAGTTTCAATTTTTGATTTTGTAAAAATTTTTGGAATATTTTTGGAATTTTGAAAAATTTTAAATTTTTGATTTTATTATAATTTTTATAATTTTGGAAAAAGTTATAATTTTTGATTTTGTTATAATTTTTTAAATATTTTTAGAGTTTTGTTTGAAAAAAGTTTGAATTTTTGATTTTATTTAATTTTTACAATATATTTGGAATTTTGGAAAAAATATGAATTTGTGATTTTGAAATATTTTCTCGAAACGCTAAATGGAGAGGTTTTGAGTAGTTTGCTGATTGTATAATATTTTCACTAAATTATGTATGAATTCATAGGATGAGAGAATATTTTAAAGTTAATGTTCTTCTCAAATATTTTAGCAACAACTAACAAGATTAATATTTGTTTGTAATAGCTGTAACTGGCTGTACGCTCCTCATTTTTTCCAAAAATCTCCTTCTATACAGACAAATATACAATTTTAGTAAGAATTGATTTGATACTAATTTCGTAGCAAATGTTTTAAAAATAACTGAAGCAATACTATCTGGCCCAGATGCCTTATTAGTATTAATTTGTATTTTCCAAATTATATTGCCCCATTTTGATAGAAACTACAGGACCTGGATTAGGTTGCAAATTAGGTTCCACTAATGACTTTTTAAAAATTGCGGTAAGTTTTCAGCAAAATTAGTAGCTTTTTCCGTAATAAAAAGATTTTTTTTTTCTGCATCCATTAGTTTTCTACATAATATATTTTTTTCTATTCTGTTTTCATCAGTTTTATTTTGGTTATACTTATGAAAAGCATTTTTTAAATTTATTACTTCTTTATTTACTCGAAACCCATAAATCAGTCTCCGGAACGATCAATTTGAATAAATAATTGCGCAGGGGTGTGTGAAATAGATAAGCTCCACGTGCTGCACCCTGGATTACGCAAATAGTCTATTTCAACTTGGTAGCCAAACATTTCATTTCGAACTCTTGGCTGTGATAACAAAAAAAAAAAAAACAAAAAAAAAAAAATAAATATGAACCAAAATCAAAATCACAATAACAACGGTACTTTTCAGCACCATAAGACAAAAAATATTGGACCTTCAGTCCGTATTTTGCAATTGAACATTGAAGGCATAAGCAATTCAAAAACTGAACATTTACAAAGATTATTAAAAGATTACGACATCGACGTTATAATTCTGCAAGAAACGCATGCAGCAGATGAAGCGCAACTTACCTCTAGAGGAAACATTGTTGGTTACAAATTAATTAGTGCTATTTACCATCAATCATATGGATCTGCCACGTATGTTAAGTCAGAAATCCTGAACTGCACGCACGTACTTACACAGACGGACAACGATATACATCTTATTGTTGTTGATATATTGGACACGAAAATTGTAAACGTATACAAGCCTCCAAATACAAGATGGCCAGCTGCTACTCTACCATTATTTTATCATCCAGCAATATATGCTGGTGACTTCAATAGCCATCACACTCAGTGGTCCTACTCAAATAATAATACCAATGGCGTGCAACTGACCGACTGGGCGGATGATAACAACATGTTCCTGGTATATGATGCGAAAGACTTGAAAACCTTTAGATCTGCAAGATGGCGACGTGATTATAATCCCGACCTTTGTTTTTCCACAAAAAACGAACAACGTAACCCTATTCCAATATCTAGGGCTGTCTTACAAGGTTTTCCACGCTCTCAACATCGTCCAGTAATTCTTGAGGTAGGAATCCAAATTCCACTCGTTAACTCTACTCCTCAACCTAGATGGAATTTTAACAAAGCTGATTGGGATAAATATAGGATGAAGTTGGATGCAGTGATTCGCTGGATCCAACCCATTCCTAAAAATTACGATAGATTTGTTGGAGCCATCATCTCAACTGCAAAGAAATGCATCCCAAGAGGCTTTCGTGAAGAATATATTCCTGGCTGGAGTAAAGAGAGCGATATATTATATGAGGAGTACCTTAGTAGTGGTGAGGCAGACGTGGCTGATGACTTAATATACTCACTGGACGCCGCGAGAAAACAAAAGTGGATTAAGGCTGTTGAAAACATTGATTTTTCCCATTCAAGCAGGGAAGCATGGAGTCTCCTTCGGAAACTGGGTGGCTCAACCTCAATTACTCGTGCTAACAATGAAATAAATCCAGAGGACATCGCAAATCACATAGTAAATATGTCTCGTGCTTCTGTTAATCGCCTTCATAAGAGAACAATTAAACGCAAATTAAGAGAAATGAAGCGCAATTGCTCGTCTCCATCGAAGTATGCGAACTCTTTTAGTAGCGAAGAACTAGAATCAGCTCTGTCCCAAACAAAAAACGGGAAAGCAGCTGGCTACGATGGCATTTTTCCAGAATTTCTTAAGAATGCTGGAAAAAATGTAAAACAGTAAATGTAAACAAGCTGGTTTTCGTCCCAATCGCAGTTGCACTGAACAACTGCTCGCTCTAACATCCTATATCAAAGCTGGGTATCAAAAACAACTAAAAACAGGCGCAGTATTCATCGATCTTACTGCAGCATATGACACGGTCTGGCGAATTGGGATTATATATAAGCTGTTCAATGCAATACCTTGTAGCACCATCTCGCGTTTAATTAACAACATGCTGAGTAATCGTGTATTCAAAGTTCATCTAAATAATTCCTGCAGTAGGTCTAAAATGCTTAACAATGGTTTACCACAGGGTTCCGTCCTGGCGCCATTACTTTTTAATCTGTACATTCATGACATTCCTGACACAACATCAAAGAAATTTGGTTACGCTGATGATTGGACCCTGGCCACTCAAAACAAAGACATGGGTGTTTTGGAGGATTTGCTCTCAACTGACCTAGCGATAATGAATGACTATTTTCGAACGTGGAGTCTATTTCCCAATCTAAGTAAAACCGAGAGCTCCTGTTTCCACTTAAACAACAAACTGGCAAAACACGAACTATCAGTGTTATTTAACGGCACTGTCATTAAATACAATCAACAGCCAAAGTACCTGGGCATTACTCTCGATAGAACTCTTTCTTTTAAACTCCACCTAGAAAATACGTCACAAAAACTTAAAACGAGAAACAATATATTGCACAAACTGGCAGGCTCTACATGGGGTGCTACTCCAGCTACCCTCCGAACAACTGCTCTAAGTCTGGTTTACTCAGTGGCTGAGTATGGCGCACCAGTCTGGTTGAATAGCACACATACTCAAAAAGTTGACTGCCAGCTGCATGCTACGATGCGTACTATAAGTGGTACTATCAGATCCACCCCTTTACCTTGGCTCCCTGTGTTAAGCAATATCGATTCCACCTGCACTCAGACGCTCGCATGCTCTCATGCGTGAACATAAAAAGGTAACCAACAACACCACGTTACCCTTGCACGAATATTACGGTGACCACACTCGTTGTCGATTGAAGTCAAGAAAGCCTCCACATAAAACTGCCAGCAACCTGCTGGCAACTGATTTTAATATCTTGGATGCCTGGGACGCCTCCTGGCAACATTACAACACAACTGGCCTTTCTATTACTAACCCGACTTCTACCCAACCTGGTTTCGATTTGCCACGTCATACCTGGACTACATTAAACCGAATAAGAACGAATCATGGACGTTGTGCTGATTCTTTCTACAAGTGGGGCATTTCAGAGTCCCCTGAGTGTGACTGCGGCGCTCCACAACAAACTATAAAACACATTGCAACTGTGTGTCCAATTCGACGTTACAATGGCAACATCTCAGACATCCATTTGGCAACTCCCGATGTAGTAGCATGGATAGACTCGCTCGATGTAAACATCTAATGTTCAAATGTACTGCCCAATGTTCAAATATTTTACTTTTTAATTTTACTTAAAAGACGCACAATCAAATCGATTGTAAGTTCATTTAATGTGTATCCATGTATTGTTTTAGGTAGATTTCATAGAAGAGTCTACCTATTTTTAAGTTTAATTTTTTAATGTGTCACAAAAAAAACCATACGCTAAATAAATAAAATAATTGCGCATACCCACGTTGTATTATTTCTAAAAAATTAGAAGCAGAAATGTTTGAATTCAAGATATCTCTAAGTCCCTGCCAATCTGCAGCTTTATAACCCCATACAAGACCAGGATTAGTTTTAAACTACTTAAGAACTTGTAAATTTAAATGTGTGGAAATCAAATTATGATCTGACCCACCTAAGGTTCTGATACTTTTATTTGTACCAACGATGATAGATCATTTGTCAAAAACAATTCACTACTTTTGCCAGAAATGTTTTTTATTTATTTCACTCAGATAATATACCTACTTTCCAGATTTCCTGGGTAGGTTGGTATATTAGCTGAGTGAAAATAAATATAAATTAAGATAATAATATAATAATAATATAGTAAAAATTTTATTTGACCAAAATGTTTTAGTATCAATAAATTCGTTCCATTCACAATAATGAAACCCCAACAAAAATATTTGTTTTCCATGGCAGCAGATTGGCCCTTAGAAACGAAGTTTTTACAGTGCCTTTAATCCTTTAAAATCTGTTTCCAAATCTTCTATTTCTCCTATTATTGACGGTGGTTTAATCGTCACTGACACAGCAAGAAAAGCCACATTGTTCGCGGAACCCATTGCTTTGAACTTGATCGTTTTGGAAACACCTATAGAACTACGCCAAATCCAGTCGTCAGTAGTTAATACGAAAGATCTTGGTTTCAAAACCAAAGTTGTCGAAAAAATCTTAAGAGAGTTGAATACCTCGGAGCGTAGGATTTAACAGTCTTAAAGCAGATTAAAAATGTTCTCACCCACACATACATACATTGGGTATCCATCGATACATTTCGGTATCCATCGATGACTTTTCTTCTGAGTTTAAATTAATTAACGCTGGTGTACCCTTCAGTAAGGATCAATTTTATTCCTTATTCTAAAGTTACTCTTATTCCTCACCTTAAAAAAATTCAGCCTTCTCAATAGATGTAAAAATATTTCACTCCATATCAATTACTCCACATTTATAAGTTTAATATTCGTCCTTGTATGGAGTATTGTTGTTAAGTTTGGGGCGCTGCACCTATTTCCATCCTGGCTCTTTCTGACTCTGTACAAGAGCGTGCTATGCGAATGATCGAAATTTAACATCAAATCTTGATTCCCTACAACACCGTCGTACTGTTGCTGATCTCGTTGTTTTTTATAAATACCGTCACCAGAAGTGCTCGAACGAAATCAGATCCATTATGCCTCAAACATATTCTTCTTCCCCGTTTTACTCGTCAATCGGTTTGTGCAAACAGTCAAAATGTTGCGATTACTCACTGTTATAGTGACAGAATGCAGTGGATTTTTTTGTCCGTACATTGCATAAATGAAATGCTTTGTACGAATCAATAGTCTGGGGGACGTTCAATCCACGAAAGTTTAGATAAAGCGTGTCTCAACACACTTTAGAACGCACGTTTTTGTGGAACCTAGGTCTTAAAAGGTATCTATGTGTTTTTGTGACACAATTCCTATAACAACACTTTTTATTAAAAAAAAAATTCTTTGGACCTCCCCCTAAAACTTTTTCTGTGCGCGCGCATGTTTTTAGTTATAATGAAAAAATTATTATGAAAATTGATTGCATTATATTTACGGGTCGTACCATATCATCGAAAAATCATATCATCGAAAAATATCAATAAATCGAAAATTAAAAATCATACTATCGCAAAATCAAACAACCCGAAATTATAACACCAAAAAATATGGAGGGGCTAAAATCTCACAGCTCTGAGATATCAAGACTTCAGTCTGGGTTAAGGATTTTGATATAGTTTTCGGCAAAAAACTTTTATGAGGACATGGTTTTTAGTTTTGTGCAGCGATGTATATCAAACATAACTCTTTGTTAAAGTACAAGTATTTTTTATCTCTGTTTAGAAATTTATTACAAAACTAACACGAAACATCAATACGATGCCGGAAAATTATAACAGATCATATATTAACATAATTTAGTGAAAAGGTGATACACTCAGCAAACTACTCAAAAACCATTTAGCGTTTCGAGAAAATATTACAAAATCCCAAATTCATGTTTCTTTAAAAATTCCAAAAATATTGTAAAAATTAAATAAAATCAAACTTTTTTCAAAATTCTAAAAATATTCCAAAAATTATTACAAAATCAAAAATTGAAACTTTTTTTCAAAAAT
Organism: Diogma glabrata; assembly: GCA_963693315.1. Lineage (NCBI taxonomy): Eukaryota > Metazoa > Arthropoda > Insecta > Diptera > Cylindrotomidae > Diogma > Diogma glabrata. The sequence goes on from CAVNZG010001114.1 coordinate 53,918, forward strand.
TCTGAAAATATTGCAAAAATTATTCAAAATCAAAAATTGAAACTTTCTTCAAAATTCCAAAAATATTCCAAAAATTAGAATAAAATCAAATATTTAAACTTTTTCTAAATTCTAATAATATTCCAAAAATTCTTAAAAATACAAAAATTGAAACTTTTCAAAATTCTAAAAATATTGCAAAAATTATAACAATATCAAAAAATTGAAACTTTGTTAAAAATTATAAGAATTATAATAAAATCAAAAATTTTAAATTTTTTAAAATTCCAAAAATATTCCAAAAATTCTTTTAAAATCCAAAATTGAAAGTTTTTCAAAATTCCAAATATATTCAAAAACTATAACAAATTCAAAAATGTCCATGTCCAATTTCATTTACATTTCCAGCAAACTATTCAAAAACCTTCAATTTAGCGATTCGAGAAAATATTACAAAATCACAAATTCATATTTCTTTCAAAATTCCAAAAATATTGTAAAATTTATAATAAAATCAAACTTTTTTCAACATTCTAAAAATATTCCAAAAATTATTACAAAATCAAAAATTGAAACTTTTTTCAAAATTCCAAAAATTATAATAAAATTAAAAATTTAAAATTTTTCGAAATTCTAAAAATATTACAAAAATTCTTACAAAATCAGAAATTAAAACTTTTTCCAAAATCCTAAAAATATTGCAAAAATTATTACAAAATCAAATATTTGAAACTTTTTCAAAATTCTAAACAATATTTTGAATATAACAAATTCAAAAATTTCCATGTCCAATTTCATTTTCAATTACATTTACGTCATAAAAATAGCTACATTTTTTTTCCCAAAAATTGGCTAAGAAAATCAATGAAATCATTTTTTGACACGCTTGACATTATTTTTTTGACAAACTTATACTGCCATAATTCTCTATAATAATAATATATTTTCATGTTATACAAATTATTAATTTTATTTTTTGCCGAAAAATTGGGTAAAAACTAAATAAAAATCTTTCTTTTGACACACTTGACAACATTTTTTTGACAAACTTATAATGCAATAATCTAGATTTTGGTCTAACATACCAATCCCGACCATCAAGGTTTCTCCAAATTTAATGTTAATACTCGTAATTACTTAAAATGAAAGTTTTTTAAGCAAAAAATATGCAAATTTCCTTGTTTTGACACACTTGACGATTCTTTTGACATACTTCCGGTACAGTTATCGAACACATAGTCCTTTCGGCTCTTCCCATTGAGTAAATTTATTTTTAGAAAAATTAATTTTATCAAATCCGTCCAACAGTTTTCTAGATTTCGTCAGTTGTGACAGCTGGCAGACATTTTTTTTGCTTTTTTACAATCAGTAGGTCCTAAAACGTCGAGAAATGCCAAAAGAAGTGTGGGTAAGAAATTCACTTTGAGCTCATGGATGTATTACTGAGGTCTTTCAGACCGAAGTAATTCACATTGTCGAAAAGATCGTTGCACCGAAATTTTGTCGATGTACATCATAACATCGTAAATATTCGATATAATGAATAAATCATTGCATCGAAAAATATGGTATACCGTATATCCTATTCAGTGCTAGGAATCATCCAGATTTTTGTGAATATAATTGAAACGCAAATAACTCACAAACCTTATAAAATTTCGAATTTCGAATAACTCGTCGAATAACTCAATAAAGTTCATGAACGAGCTTTACTCTACACTCTGAAATCATACCCAAACCCCAAAATCCTGAAGCATGGAATAGAAATATAATACAAATCAATATACATAACTATTAAAATATCCGACCAGCTATCTGGCATTTTTATTTACACGATATTTTTACCTGTGAGGGTATACTTTCCCTGTTTTTCGATTGAATGATTTCTCGATGTAATGATTTATTCATTATATCGAAAATTTTCGATGTTATGATATTCGACGAAATGAATGTTCGGTGATATGATATTTCGGACTAATGATTTTTAAATTTCAAAACAATTCGATGATATGAAATTCGGTGGTATGCACTTTCGGTTTACTGATTTTCGATTTTACATTATGATTCGATGGTTTGATTTTTCGGTGCTATATGATGCGGACTTTATTTTTATTTGAAGTTAGCCCAATGAAATTCTCTAAAATGTAATAACATCATTCAATTTGATCAATCACATTTCAATTACAATACAAATAGAAATAGGATAATTATTATCAGTAAGGAAAATTATGACGAATATTTTTTTTTTACAGAAACGTGAATTAATAGAATTATAAATTAATAAATGTTTTCGAATCCAAGTTGTTTTCGTGCAAAATAATTTTTAAAGTGAAGATATGCTCATTTTCAATTTTTGATAATATTAATTTTATTTGACACCTCGATTGATTTATAATCAACTTGCTTTTGATATTTAAAGAAAAATGATAATTTTTTAGTCAAAAATCATCCGGATAATTTGCTGATAGCAAAATTGTTTTGTGTGGTTTGTCTTCTATTCTAAGTCTGAGATTCAGTTTTCCTTTCTGGCATGTGTTTGTTTGTCGGCATTTGAATCCTGTCATTCTTTTTGTTATACGATGTACGCTTGGAAAAGAACAAGCGAAGGTTGGGGACTCATATTGTAACTTTTAACCAGTATGGTCCTGAAATATTCGTTTTTCAAACGTATGGTTATACAATTTTAACGATTTAATTTGTAGAAAAGTTGAATCATTTGAAAAGCTATTTTTTTTGTTTATTTATGTGCTTTTAATGAAGTAAATCAACTTTTAGTGTGATGGGAAAAAAGTCCTATGACAATCATATTGAAAAAAATTAATCCTTTTTAAGGATAATTATATCTATAATTATAAGTATAATTATTTCACCATTTTGTGTAAGAACACCCTCGTCAGGAAAAAGAAACTGATTATTTCAAAATAAGCATCAGTTTTTGGGCTTTGGTTTTAGTTAAAAATATTGCGACGCTGATGCATAGGCTGACTTCACCACAGCTCTGGAAACATAGTGTTCTGGATATATAATGAGCTAATATCCATAAAATACTTTAATTAAAAGCTAACCAATATTATGGACTTCGTAGTTCTAATAATAAAAATATTAAAGCAGGCAGTAGTATCCCAACAAACATAAATTCTGTTGTACGAGAAAAAGTAAAAAAAATTTTATCAGAAGTGACAAAGCGGAAGTTAGGATGCAGAACTGTTGTAAACCGTACTAAATGTGTATGTACCAAATTTCATCCAACTCGATTTCATCCAACTCAACTGAAAAAAACTAATCAGTTCCTTGCCATACATATTTGCATCTTTTTGCAAAGTGTAATCAAAATTACTAAACGAACGAATGTTGTATGCTTCCAACAAACACTAATTGGAACCCTATTCCATAAGTTTCATCATAATCACTTCGTTATTGTAGGCTGTAGTGTGCATAAAGACACTGACAAAACTTTAAAAAAGTACAAAAAAATTTTTTTTTACCGAAAGTAAAAAACCGGAAGTTGGGATGCAGAACTATTTTAAACCGTACTACATACTCATGTACCAAGTTTCATCCAATTCGCTTATCAGGTACAGAAATTATAGAGCTTTCAAAAAAAACAGGTGCTCCAGGGACCCCCCACCACTTTGTTCACTATCGCTCAAAAACTAATCAGTTCTTTGCCATACATGTCTGCATCTTTTTCCAAAGTGTCATCAAAATTCGTTCACGAACGAATGCTGTGTGCTCCCAACAAACATTGAAAAAAGTGTGACACATTAAACAGGTGTTCGGGAGGACCCCCACCACTTATTCCAATATTATCCAAAAACTAATCAGTTCTTTGTTACTTAAGTCTCCATCATTTTCCAAAGTGTCATTAAAATAAATTAATGAACGAAGTCTGTATGCTCCCAACAAACTTAAAAAACAAAGTGTGAAAAGTCAGCATTTGTATGGTAGACCCCCCACCACTTTGATCAATGTGTCCCCAAACATGATAATTATCTTTTCACACTAATTGGAACCCTATTCCATAAGTTTCATCATAATCACTTCATTATTGTAGGCTGTAGTGTGCATAAAGACACTGAAAAAACTTCAAAAAAGTAAAAAAAAATTTTTTTTACCGGAAGTGAAAAACCGGAAGTTGGGATTCAGAACTATTGTAAACCGTACTACATACTCATGTACCAAGTTTCATCCAATTCGCTTATCACGTACAGAAGCTATAGAGCTTTCAAAAAAACAGGTGCTCCAGGGACCCCCCACCACTTTGTTCACTATCGCTCAAAAACTAATCAGTTCTTTGCCATACATGTTTGCATCTTTTTCCAAAGTGTCATCAAAATTCGTTCACGGACGAATGCTGTGTGCTCCCAACAAACATTGAAAAAAGTGTGACACATTAAACAGGTGTTCGGGAGGACCCCCACCACTTATTCCAATATTATCCAAAAACTAATCAGTTCTTTGTTACTTAAGTTTCCATCTTTTTCCAAAGTGTCATTAAAATTGAATAATGAATGAAGTCTGTATGCTCCCAACAAACTTAAAAAACAAAGTGTGAAAAGTCAGCATTTGTATGGTATACCCCCCACCACTTTGATCAATGTGTCCCAAAACATAATAATTATCTTTTCACACTAATTGAAACCCTATTCCATAAGTTTCATTATAATCACTTCATTATTGTAGGCTGTAGTGTGCATAAAGACACTGAAAAAACTTCAAAAAAGTACAAAAAAATTTTTTTTACCGTAAGTGAAAAACCGGAAGTTGGGATGCAGAACTATTTTAAACCGTACTACATACTCATGTACCAAGTTTCATCCAATTCGCTTATCACGTACAGAAGTTATAGAGCTTTCAAAAAAACAGGTGCTCCAGGGACCCCCCACCACTTTGTTCACTATCGCTCAAAAACTAATCAGTTCTTTGCCATACATGTTTGCATCTTTTTCCAAAGTGTCATCAAAATTCGTTCACGGACGAATGCTGTGTGCTCCCAACAAACATTGAAAAAAGTGTGACACATTAAACAGGTGTTCGGGAGGACCCCCACCACTTATTCCAATATTATCCAAAAACTAATCAGTTCTTTGTTACTTAAGTTTCCATCTTTTTCCAAAGTTTCATTAAAATTGAATAATGAATGTAGTCTGTATGCTCCCAACAAACTTAAAAAACAAAGTGTGAAAAGTCAGCATTTGTATGGTAGACCCCCCACCACTTTGATCAATGTGTCCCAAAACATGATAATTATCTTTTCACACTAATTGAAACCCTATTCCATAAGTTTCATTATAATCACTTCATTATTGTAGGCTGTAGTGTGCATAAAGACACTGAAAAAACTTCAAAAAAGTACAAAAAATTTTTTTTTACCGGAAGTGAAAAACCGGAAGTTGGGATGCAGAACTACTTTAAACTACCCGCTCCAGGGACCCCCCACCACTTTGTTCACTATCGCTCAAAAACTAATCAGTTCTTTGTCATACATGTTTGCATCTTTTTCCAAAGTGTCATCAAAATTCATTCACGAATGAATGTTTTATGCTCCCAACAAACATAAAAACTTTGTGGAAAAAACCACCTGTTGTATGGTGGACCCCCCAACCCTTTATCCAATGTGCTCCAAAAGCTGATAAAATCTTTCTCATGTTATTTAAAAGCTTTTCGCAACGTTTCATGAAAATCGATTGGTAATTGTAGGCTACAATAGGGATAAACACCTGAAAAAAAAACTTTTTAACCGGAAGTGACAAACCGGAAGTTGGTATGCAGAAGTATTGAAAACAGTATTAAAACCTTATATACTAAGTTTCAATAAGATCATAGCTCGGGATCAGAAGTTATTCAAGATTTAAACTTAGAGGTGTTCGGGAGACCCCCCGCCATTTTGTCCAAATTTAAAATGAATCCAGATCTTCTATTTTCAAGTGAACCTGTATCATTTGCCAAAGTTTCATCAAGATCCTATGCAGAAAACTCACCCACCCACCCACCCAACCACCCACCCACCCACCCACACACAGACGTACACCAAAATTTTTATTGGCTATTTGGATAGAGGATGGTCCAAAACAAAAGAAAAAACAAAATTTGGGGTATGTAAGATTTTTTTTTTTCACGATAGATTGCATTACTTCACACAATTTAAAATTGTGGTGAAGTAAAAATTCAATGGTTAATGTTTGGTACTTAATGTTTTAATCATAAATAAATTAGGAAAGTTAATTTTTGTACAGAAACTAAATTTGTATGTTAACTATAATGAAAAATAAATTTACTTAAATGATGTTGGCAAAGTAAAAGTTGGTTTTTGTGAGGGTTCATGTACAGAAAAATAGATTATAGATTAACTGGGGTAAATATCGGCTTCTTAAAAGTTAAGGAAAGTAATCTCTGCTAGTTTCAGTTCCAGTTTTAATAATTTATCAGTTTGTTCGGACTGTTAAGAACTAGTAAGAAAATGGTTACTATATTTCGTATCTAATTTTAACTAAAGGAAAACGGTTGACGGTGTTGACGGGTAAATAGGGTTAATGATTTAATTGTTATGTTGCTTAGCTTTTCTTCATTAACCACTGAGTTCTAGAATTACCATGGTTGTTGAACGAAAAACCCGACGAAATAATCCAGCTAGCAGGCAATGTTCTCGGTACTAGGTTGTACTGCTAATCGTTACACCACATCATCATTAATCACAGGTAGCTAAAAAACTTCTGGCTGCAGATGTGTGGCTTTTCAGAACATGATAGAAATATATTGGGGATTTTTGTGATCAATTAAACTCAAGTAAGTAAAAAAGTAATTGGAATTTTTTCAATTTAAAGGTATGGTTTGAAGTTTCTCAGAAAAAAACTCCACTTCACATTTTTCGTGTTTCGGATGAATTCGAACCTTCCTCGTCAGTGCCTGGCTCGAATCCTTAAGCAGACACGCTATCAATTATGCCGTTGAGGCGATCACAATTTCGAAGTTGAAACTTCTTCATCACTTATTTATTTTACTTAAGTTGAATTTTTCCACTGTCATTAGACTTCATATTATGGAAATGTTTTTACATTATATGGAATGATAGAAATATGTTCAAAGTGTTTAATTTTATATCTAATTACAAGTTCTTCAACTTTTAAAAAACAAAAATGAAATAAATTTCTTTTTATTATTTTAATTTTTAAAAATTGTTTATTTTAATTTTCACACAACTAGTTTCAATATTCAAAATATCATCCTACAGGTGAAACCACATAAAAACAGTACAAAAAAAAACAATAAATTTTTTACAAAAACCAAAACTGGATTTTAAATTTAATGTAACAAGAAGAAGAAATTTAATGAACGTAGAATAACTACGATCAATACCTGGTTCTAAAGGTGGTAGTACAAAAAATTTAATAAAGTTAGATAAATTAAAAAATGTCGAGCTCTAGCTGGATGAGATTCTTGTGTCATTTCATGTTACTTCATTGTTCCCAAGTATATCGTAAACAAATTTCGGATTCATCAAAGCGCAGTAAACTTGCACCTTCCATTTATAAATAATATGGAAGAAAACCTTAAAGAATGGTACAAGTTATTCCTAAGAATCTGGAATCTGATCACATATTTGCAATAGTTAGTAACCACACCTTCGTGATACTTTTCCACAATCAACATTCATCTATCAAATTCACAATGGAAACAGAAGAAAACAACGTTTTCAATTTTTGGTATATTAAAATTATTAAAAACAGCTCACAAAACTTACTTTTCATTCCTTGGCTGATTGGTTATGTAATACACCAATGAACAAGGATGAATTCGAAAAAGATATACAAATTATTCTAGATACAGCATTAGCAAATGGATATTCTGTCGAAATGAAACACCAACATTTAACTTTAACTCCGGCATCCGATCAACAGAAAATAAGAGTTAGTCTACTCTGTTTACCCAAAAATCACTAATAAATAATGTTTTTTTCCGGAAACAATATCTGGAATTAATAACCAGACCTTCACACAATTAAAAAAATGTTTAAATAACTTCAAAGATAAAGAAGATAAGAATAATAAATCAGGAGTTTACCAGATTAAATGTTTAATTTGCCCGAAACATACGTTGGTCAAACAGCAGGAGAGTTTGATACTAGATACAAGGAACACAAAAAAGCTACGTCATATTCTCATGTAAATAAATCAAGTTTTGCAGAGCATATGGTACAATTGGAACATAAAATCACTTGAATCACTTCGTATTTCAAAAACAAAAAATTTGATGAATATGAATGATGCGATAATTACACCATTTTTGTTTACCAACATCTGTTTAAAATAGTTGACATTTTTAAAATGTTTTTTTAACGTCAACGCTCAGTAATTAAATTTTTTTTACATGTGCTATTATTCACGTTCTATTATTTAAGTCAGTCGCAACCCCTGAAGATTTAAAATGGTAGTACAACATCAATCAAAAATAAACAGGTAGTAGGTAACTGCTACTAGGGCTGGGCGATCGATATTAACAAAGCTATACAAAATTTCGATAAAAAACTATGGTTAGTTATCGATGTATCGAATAACGATATCGAAATGATAAAATATCAATACCCATCTGTCGCAGAGGACTATTATTATAGACACCTACGACGTCTATTTACCAAGGGTTTTAAAATTTTAAGAATGATATATGAATTAACGGTTTAAAAACGCGGACTCTACACAAGAAAGATCTCTAATTTAACACTAATCCAATTTAATCTATGTCATCATGACTATAAGAACAAACAAAATAATTTATTTTAACTATCATGCAACTAACAGGTAAAGACTAACAATAAGAGAAGTGATTATTTAGAAAATGTGTTGATTGTAGTCTTTTTATTGTATCACTTTCCAGTTAATTATTTATATTGGACGTCAAAAATATTCTTTTCCGCAACCAATCATATTCAGGCTTGTAGCCATAGCTGTTCAACGTAGCAATATCAACAATAGCGGACTTAAAAGACCTTCAAAAATTTCGGTGCAACCAACATGTGTCACTCTCAAAAATCGTACAAATTTCATGTCGAGATTACAGAAAAAAATATCCATATGCAACGGTCGTATCCATTCCCGCAACAAAGTAAAAAGTGTAATTTAATATAAATGATGGAACGAACTAACCCCAATCAGCAACGTTTGATCACTTTGTTCCGCCTCTGCTTTGAAACAACCATCTTATTTTCACTTCATTTGTTTTAAGGAAAACTTTGAACCATAAGTACACCATCTTTACTAGTTTTTGTATTCCACGTACCCGTGCCGATAGGTTTCCTTTTTTTTTGCAATCTTTTTGATATAACATTCAAACCAACTGAATAGCAAAATATATTTTTGGTTGCTTTTATCTTAATTTTGATTCACTTTTCAACTATACATTTTTCCTTTTAATTTCACCAAACCAAACAATGATTGAAGAATAATCATTCCATCATCATTTTATTTCCATTTTTTAAATTTTATTTCAAAGCCAAAAAAACTACTTTGTTCACATATACAATATACAATAAAAAAGAAAGCTACAACACATAATTTTCTTTTATTTTTTTTCTGTTTCTTTTATTTCTTTTTATTTTTAGTTTTAGCATAGGAAACATTATTCGGCTTACATATTTTAATTGCAACACAATTTAATTCTAAACACAACTCAAAAAAAAAATTGAAAAATATTGGTTATTTATATTATTTAATTACCCTAAAAAAGAGAGTAAATAAAAAAATTTATTTCTTAGCATTTCTCGGTTGTTCATTATTTCTCGAAAATTAATTATTACATATGAGCAAATATATTAAAGATGAAACACAATGTTTTCAAATCAAGCTCAGCCCAAGCCATTCAATAAATCGATTTACATCTGGGGGCGTCAACATTTTGTAATTACTAACATCTATTCGAACATTGGCAATGAAATAAATATTATTTGGTCTATATTCTATACAAGATCCTGTTATAAACACCAGACCGATAAACAAATCAAATCTTTTTATATAATGAAAATAAATACACTATGATCCTCAACTGTTTTATATTGGTTAATAATACAAGTGTAATGAAACGATGCAATGAAGTCTTATTGCAATTGAAAAATGGAAAAGCTGTGTTGTATTCAGGGAATAGTTCTTACTGTCAGGGCTGACTACAAAAATTCTAATCCCCTTGGCAAAAACCATAACACATCGATACTTATCGATATATAGGTACTTATCGATACAAATATTTATATCTATATTCATCGATAATTATAGATATATCGGCTTTATTCATATTTTTTATATCGATATTTTTTATAGCATTTTCAATATCGTAGTGGAATTTTCTACCTTTTAGGTAAAAACTACTAAATATCGATAGCTATTGATATGTATCAAAATATACCGCTTAGAGTCGATATATTGATATTTACCACCAATATATCGGCATATAGATACTTATCTATATATCGGTTTTATCAATATTTTTTTATACCGCCCAACCTCCTATTCTAAATAATTCATTTGTTGACATATTTGCATATATTCCAATACTCTACATTGATGCTATCTTTGTTTTTTAAAGTATGAATCAATTCAATAATTATCTGTTGCAGATCATGGCGAATGGCATATAAAATGAAAGAGACCAAAACATACACTGTGAAGTTTGAGTTTTATCGAATAACTACTTAGACCATTCCAGCATGTTATATGGGTATTTTCGTTTTGTATGGAAAAACTGCGATTGCTTGAGTTCTGTCGATTTATGACTAGTTGTTTGTTGATTTATAGCTTGACTATTTTTGATTACATGGATATCCAAATCTTCTTTCCACCATATTTTTTCAAAAAAAAATTTGGACAAGAATATCGATAAAAATTTCGTACGTTCGTTCTTAAATGTAACACACACATTTTTAGAGTATACATATCGTAATACGGTGAATAATTTAAAGCAAACAATATATCAAAGAAACTGTTTACGCCAAACGTTAAACAGTTATTAGTTTGTAATTATTTATTGAATTATTTATTAGTCTCTTATTATTCATTACATATATGTTTGAAAGTAAAATGTACGAAGATACAGTCCATACAAATATTATAATTTAAATTCAAAAATATATGCTATGTAAATGGCAATTTAAATTGCCAATTTGTTAATTAAGGTTCAATGCATTTTAGTCTAAAAAACCTGTCAGTAAATCAATAATTAAAAAATATTTATTAAAATTGTCATTCTCTCTAAAACACTCAAAGTGATTAAAATTAAAATAAATTGTGTTATACTTATAAATCAAAAGCAATAAAAATATATTTTCATTATTGTATATCAAATAAATACAACTTAATTATTTACATCAGTTGTATTTTTGTGTTGGTGGAAATAGTGGCCTGGAAAGTAGCTGAAGAAGAAACATGGTCCTAGACGAGCCAGATCTGATTGGAAGATATTATAATTGAAGATTTTGGAAAATTGTCAAACAAAGCGACGCCACGGTGCCATCTTGCCAGAAAATATTTACGATAAGTATCACACTTGATTATTAATTAATTACATGAAGAAAAGATTATTTGAATTAAGAAAAATTATTAAATTATTATTTATTGTGGATAAAATTTGAATGTGTTAAATTTCTGTGCAAATATTATTGAGTGTTGTGTAGAGTTATATAAAGATTTATATTTATTTATAATTTATAACGTTTGTCTGCGTTAACAATGAGTATTAATACTTTAAAGAAGAGACACGCTGTTATGAAAGGCACTCTAACTCGATTGGTTACGTTTTCGAACACGTTGAATGATACAGTAGCAGATGAAGATATCAGAGCCAGATTAGTTCGCGCCAACAATTTATTTGCCGAGTTTGTCGAAAATGAAAACGCGTTGTTTGAGATCGATGAAAAATTTGAATCGGAAATGGAATGGTTTGAAAATAAATTTTACCATGTGGTAGCAAAATTGAATTCATGGTTAAAGTCCAAGACCATTGATCTAAATCAAACAACAGTCTCAAGTGAAGGAAATAATACAACCCAATCTACTGCATGCGATTTTAAATTACCGCGATGTCACATTCCACCATTTGATGGAAATTATAAAGATTGGATTTCTTTTTATGATTTGTTCACATCGTGTGTCCACGAAAATAAAACTATACCAGCTGTACAAAAATTCCAGTATTTAAAAGGTCTGTTGATTGGCGACGCTGCGAACTTAGTGAAACATTTCACCATCACCGAAGCCAACTATATAGAGGCTTTTCAAAAGTTATGTAGCCGGTATAGCAAAAAACAGAATATAGTCACATCTTTTTTGAAAACCTTTATTGAACAGCCATCAATAAAATCAGTGAATTCATCAAACATTAGGAAAATTAGCGATACAACTGACGAAGTGATACGAGGCTTGAAAGCTCTTGGCACTCAAGCAGAAGCTCGTGATCCCTGGATTATTTATATAATATTCAACAAGCTAGACGATGAAAGTAAACAACTTTGGATTCAAGAGACTGCTGACATCGAATTTCCAACCACTTCAGTGTTTTTAAAATTTCTCAACAAGAGATCTGATATGCTAGAAAACTTGAAGCCAACGAATATGCTACAGTCTAGAGCCTCGACATCCAAGAACATTCCATTGAGGTCATTGTTTATGTCATCTAATATAACATGTCCCTTGTGCGAAGAACAACATTATTTGAACGAATGTTCGAAGTTTTTGCAATTGTCTATTACTGATCGTCGAAACCGAGTGAGGGAATTGGGTCGCTGCTTCAACTGTCTCAGTGATACGCACATAGTATTTAGATGCCGAAATCACAAACGGTGCAAAACATGCAAACGAAAACATGATTCTAGCCTTCATCTGGATGAAGCACCAAATACAAACATTTCATCAAATACTGCAATTGTGGATGACAATGTTCCCGAACAATTATCATATTGCGGTGTATCAACTTTGCAAGGTTTTAATGTTTCCGAAGATTCTTTAAGAGATAGTTCTTATAAGATTCCGATTGGTTTGTTGCCAACAGCGTTGATCAATGTCGAAGATAGTGGCGGCGAAATTCATCGATGCAGGATACTGCTTGACTCAGGATCGCAACACACCTTTATTACTGAAGCTTGTGTACAAAGACTTCGTCTTCCCAGAGAAAATGCAAAAGTCGCCGTTAGCGGTATATGTTCCACTCCAGCAGCAGTAACACGAGGGATAACTGAAATCAAATTAATCTCTCAATATGATCCCATGAACTCAGTTAAAGCCAGTGCATTAATTTTGTCTTCACTAGCAGCTCGAATCCCCGCAATAGAACTAAAATTTCCGCTAAATGATCAACTTAAAAAATTAAATTTGGCCGATCCAACATATAATATTCCCGGACCTATTGATATTTTGGTTGGAATCAGTCAATTTTTAAAAATTATGAAACCAGACCAAATTAAAAACGAAGATGAGGATCCCATAGCTCAAGATACAATGTTTGGATGGGTTATCGCTGGAGAATTTCCTCATTGTTCGGTGTCTAATGTTAATTTGATAGAGAGCACCTCATCCGAAGTAGACATCGATAGATCATTGAAAAGGTTCTGGGAAGTAGAAGAAGTCCCGAAAATCATACCATTTACTGACGAAGAGAAGTTGTGTGAAGCACATTTTGAGCACACCTATAGAAGATTGGACAATGGACGATTTGTGGTGAGATTACCATTCAAAAAATTAAAAATGGAACTGGACGATTGCAAAGGTTTGGCGATCAAACGTTTAAAATCTATGATGACCAGATTTCAACGAGATGTGGATTTTAAAAACAAATATCAGGGCTTCATGGATGAATATGAGATGCTGAACCACATGGAGTATATCCCAGATCCTGAAGTTAACGGTGCTGCACATCCAGTTTGTTATTTGCCGCATTATGGTGTGTTGAAAGAACATAGTTCAACAACTAAGCTGAGAGTGGTGTTTGATGCTTCGGCTCGATCAACTACCAATAATTCACTTAATGACTACTTAATGATTGGGCCAACAATTCAATCTTCACTACTCAACATCGTGCAACGGTTCCGTCTCCACAAAATAGTACTCAAAGCGGACATCGAGAAAATGTACCGTCAGGTGCTAGTTGATCGAGAAGATATCAACTATCAGAGAATTGTATGGCAACGAGAACCATCTTCACCAATGTACCATTATAGACTACTTACAGTGACTTATGGAACCGCAAGCGCTCCGTATCTTGCGACAAAAGTTCTATCAAAGTTAAGTGAAATACATAGAACTTCCTACCCAAACATTGCACAAGTCATAGAAAATGACTTCTACATTGACGATCTCTTGACTGGAGCAGAAACAATCGAAGAAGCTCAAGAGGTACTAATTAAGGTTAAAAATATTCTTAGTACGGCTGGGTTCAATTTGAGAAAATGGGCTTCGAACGATCTCAGCGTCTTGAAAAATATACCCGATGAAGACAGAGAGATGAATAAGATAGATTTCAGTAATGATGCTAATATGAAGATATTGGGAATAGAATGGTTTCCACTTGAAGACACCTTCAAGTTTTCCTTTAACATGAGTAAAACACTGGTATCCACAAAACGGAATATTTTATCGGAAGCTGCAAGAATCTTCGATCCGTTAGGCTGGCTGTCTCCAACAACCATTAGCATAAAAATATTCTTCCAACAACTTTGGGTATTAAATTTGGGTTGGGATGATAAAATACCTTTTGAAGTACAGGAAAAATGGGAACAAATAAGATCTAATCTAACAGAGCTACAGCATATTGTAATACCGAGATGGGTTGAGAGTGTTGGAAGTGTTGAATTGCACGGGTTTTCAGATGCGTCGGAGAAAGCGTACGCTGCAACAGTATATTGTCGGACAACAAGAGAAGATGGGACAATTGTAGTTAGCTTGGTGGCTTCAAAGACCAAAGTAGCGCCCATTAAACAAATTTCGATTCCCCGATTGGAGTTGTGCGCGGCTGTGTTGCTCTCAAAACTAATGTCAACAACTGTAGAAGTTTTTAAAGCAAAATCTACGAAGAGTTATATGTGGACAGATTCAAGTATCGTGCTGGCCTGGTTATCTACACATCCACGAAGATGGAAAACTTTTGTCGCCAATCGCACTTCCGAAATCTTAGATAACTTTCCGCGCGATAAATGGCAACATGTATCGTCAAATGATAACCCTGCAGATTGTGCTTCACGTGGCATAATAGCCAGAGAATTAATTGATCATCCACTGTGGTGGCATGGACCTTCTTGGCTGTCTCTAGACCAATCGCAGTTTCCAAATCAAAATGTTTATAGAAGTGAAGAAGTAAATATTGATAATGAAATAAAAGACAGGGTAGTAGAAGTCTACACTGTGACTGAAAGCAATTCAGTTCTTCAAATATTAAATCAAAAATTCTCAATCTTTTCAAAAATGGTAAGAGTGTTAGCTACTGTAAAGAGATTTATAACTGTTACCCGGACAAAGAAGCGAAACAGCGCTCCACTCAATAGTACAGAAATTAAAAATGCACAATTACAAATTATCCAATGGATTCAATATGAAGATTATCGGCAAGAGATCGATCTTTTGAAACAGGAAAAATCAGTAAACCGATCAAGCAAATTAAAAAACTTGAATCCATTTCTCGATGACAGAAATAATTTACGCGTTGGTGGGAGAATACAGAATTCAACAGCAGTTTTCGAAGTCAAGCATCCGTTGATAGTTTCTGGTAACAATGTGGTTACAGAGAAACTTGTGGCATACTATCATCAGAAATATCTTCACGCAGGCCCAACATTACTGATTAACATCTTAAAGCAACAGTTTTGGATTATCAACTGCAGAAATTTAGTGCGAAAAACAACACATAGTTGCATCACATGCTTCAGATATAAGAAAAATGCAGTTTCGCAGATAATGGGAGAATTGCCCGAAGCCCGAGTAACATTAGTCAAGCCTTTCTTACAAACAGGTGTTGATTATGCGGGACCGATTTCTTTGAAGTTACTGAAGGGGCGCAGCCAAAAAACTTTTAAAGCATACATATGCATATTTGTTTGCTTAAGCATAAAGGCAGTTCACATCGAACTGGTGAGTGAACTCACAACCGAAGCATTCATAGCAGCTCTGAGACGATTTGTGGCAAGAAGAGGAGCTTGCTCCGATATATTCAGCGATAACGGCACGAATTTTGTTGGTGCCAACAAGATTTTAAAAGAAATTTTTTCATTTATAAAATTAAACAATAATATGATTTCTAACTCTTTATTAGATGCAAACATAAATTGGCACTTCATTTCCCCTGCATCACCACATCAAGGAGGTTTGTGGGAAGCAGCTGTTAAGTCGACGAAGTACCATCTAAAACGAGTAATTGGAGATCAAATACTTACGTACGAAGAAATGATAACTCTTCTAGTTCAAATAGAAGCAACATTGAACTCTAGACCACTCTGTGTCAATACAACAGAAGAAATCGATGCCTTAACACCAGCTCATTTTCTTGTCGGACATCCAATTGGCTCGGTATCTGATCAGAACTATAATGATGTTAAAATTTCCAAATTGTCGAGATATCAAATGGTGCAACAAATATTTCAAAACTTCTGGAAAAGATGGCACATTGAATATCTCACCGCATTACAAGCACGCGTGAAATGGCAGCTCAAGGAAACAAATGTCCAAATTGATGATGTAGTCCTTATCAAAGAAAACAACCTACCCCCAAGCAAATGGTTGTATGGCAGAATAGTTGCAATTCATCCAGGGAAAGATGCAATGGTACGAGTAGTTTCCTTAAGAACAAAAAATGGTATTATCAAAAGATCCGTTCAGAAAATATGTTTACTACCACTTCACTGAATCGGATGATTCATGGCCGCCGGTATGTTTACGCCAAACGTTAAACAGTTATTAGTTTGTAATTATTTATTGAATTATTTATTAGTCTCTTATTATTCATTACATATATGTTTGAAAGTAAAATGTACGAAGATACAGTCCATACAAATATTATAATTTAAATTCAAAAATATATGCTATGTAAATGGCAATTTAAATTGCCAATTTGTTAATTAAGGTTCAATGCATTTTAGTCTAAAAAACCTGTCAGTAAATCAATAATTAAAAAATATTTATTAAAATTGTCATTCTCTCTAAAACACTCAAAGTGATTAAAATTAAAATAAATTGTGTTATACTTATAAATCAAAAGCAATAAAAATATATTTTCATTATTGTATATCAAATAAATACAACTTAATTATTTACATCAGTTGTATTTTTGTGTTGGTGGAAATAGTGGCCTGGAAAGTAGCTGAAGAAGAAACAGAAACAATGAACAATAATAAAAAAAGAAAGTTCAAGGCAGATGGCAGTGGCTTACATAACTCATATTCAAAGCTAAAACAATAGATTAACGTCAATACTCCTGTTGAATTAGAACAATATGTTTAGTTTTTGTAAATTCCATGTGTTAATTTATAAACTTTTGTTTTAAATTTTATACGTCAGTTATGTTTGTTTCTGTTGATTTAAATACATTTTGTTCTTAAAGGTTTATTCGTTTGTTATCCTGCACTGTGTTACCCCAAACTGTTTCAGCTCATCCTTGTATCCATTAACTTCAAAATATTATTCATCAAAATCTTATATTATTACAAAAGATTTTAGTCTTTTTCTTATTATTGTTCTTACGATCGATTGATAAACCATAGAGACCTTATGATTATAAATAATCACGTTCGTGTTGATTTTTATATATATTTTATTCATTCATAATTGTTGAAAGTAACAAATAATACTACGTTAACAGAAACCCACAATTTCTTTTGATAATATTATTGTTATAAACTTATTTTCTGTTGTTGTTGATCTTTAAGGAAAACAAAGAAATGATTTTGTTGATTTAAAGTTATAAATTTTATGTAAATCACGTGCTTCCGTTTGTGTTTTTGTATGGAAAAATATGTGTATCGAAATTTTAGATTTCAGTTGACACAAATAATTTTTCTTTTGTTGTTGGGTAACCAGATTCTCAAAATTTAATGTTCGTTTTCATTTCAATATATACATTTATATATATATATAGCTACGAACAGATTGGAAACTGTGAGTGGTGCCGTGCGCAAAGTGATGCTGAAAGAACTGTTTGGTGCGCTTTGCGCACAGGTTAGACTTTGTTCGTAGCATATGACGTATTACCTAAGAACTAGAACTTAATTGATTGTAATATCAGTTAGTGGTAGCCCTCTGTATAAGACTAGCATTATGTTTGGGCTCAGATCCAACTTTACCTACCACTGCTATGAGCCAAAACAAACAAAAAACATATGATTTAATGGCATACATGTTAAAAATTGGTCATAGCGATCGGTTGAAATAGAGTTCAAAAGCTCAGTGTTTTGTGACAGTGACACATTCAGCCACAACCACCTCCGTTCAATTTTGATATTCAGATGATTTCTAAATTTTCTAAATTAAAACTTCATCATCACATACTTACTAAAGGTGAATCCATCATCTGTGATTACACATTACTAAATTGTAATTTTAAAACTTCCAAAGTATAAAATATTATTATTTTTTCATTTGAATTAATTAAGTACAAAATAATAAAGAACTCCAAAATGCGTTCATTGTCATTGAAAAGTCACGGTGGTGTTCAAGTTTCTCAGATCAGGACACTACTAAAAGTCCAAAAATTTGTAGACATTGGTATTTATTAGTGCATCCACGACAAAGGCAAAAATTCCAATTACCACTAATGCTTCTAATTTTTCAGTCGTTCAAAGGTAAAAAAAATTTAGAACCAACTGCGTTCTTTTTTTAAAAAGCTTCTTCTGCTGAATGTAAATATAAAACTTTCGACTTGTGAATATTATTTATTAAGCGGGAATTGTGCATATTATTTATTAAGCAATTAAAGAATTTCATTGCGATTATGTAGAATATTATGTAGAATTATGTAGAATCGTAACTTTACCCTCCACCCAAGCCTGTTCGTCCCGAACAGGTTCTAAATTTTTCCTTTAATTGTTGAATTCTAAATTTTTTTCAACAAATTCTCGGATTCTCGTTACTTTTGTCGTTCTCTTCTTCTTATTTGCTTGAGTTTTTCACTCCTACATATCTATGAACTATATCATCGATATCGTTTTCCTTAATGATGATTCTGGAAAACTTTTGGGAGTACAATATCAGCATTCACCAGCTCTACGTTGATTTCAAGCAAGCATATATCAGCCTCCGCGACAACCTTTGGTCCGCATGGTCACTCATATGCCTTGGTTTCCCAGAGAAACTTGTTTCTTTGTGCAAACTCACAACATCGGGATCATATTGTAGAATAGTAATCGAAGGGTCAATTTCTGATCCTTTCGATATAACATGAGGTGTTCGACAAGGTGATGCACTCGCGCCCGTACTATTTAATTTGGCGCTTGAGTACGCGATAAGAAAAAGCCGAATTGAGACACTGCATATTTATAAAATCCAATCAAATTCTTGGCTACGCAGATGACATTGTGCTTCTTGGACGTAGAACAAGCGATATTGAGGATAGTCTCTCTCAGCTTGAAAGAAATGCTAACAATTTGGATTATGCAATAACACCGACAAAACTAAAGTGTTAACAACATCTAGGAACATACCGCCCGGAAATCTGGATACTGGCGACTATGAAGTGGAACGCGTGGAAAACTTCAAATACCTCGGGTCTGTAATAACATCGTCAAATAAAATGCAGGCAGATATCAAACCCGTGACACAGAGTTTTCTACGCATACTCAAAACTTCTGCGATCAAAA
This sequence comes from Diogma glabrata, assembly GCA_963693315.1. Taxonomy (NCBI): domain Eukaryota; kingdom Metazoa; phylum Arthropoda; class Insecta; order Diptera; family Cylindrotomidae; genus Diogma; species Diogma glabrata. Next base: position 73,710 of record CAVNZG010001114.1, read on the forward strand.
CATCTTTCGCAGTCGTGTAAACTCACACTTTACAAAGCATTAATCCGACCTGTACTTACATTTGGAACTGAAAGCTGGACACTGACTTCCTCCGATTGTAGAATTTTATCAATATTTGAGAGAAAGGTCATACGAACAATTTATGGTCCATGTAAAGTTGCTGAAAATCAGTATAGAATCCGAATGAATCATGAAATCAGACAGCCACTTGGAGGCTGCGATGTAATCAGATTCATTAAATCCAACCGGATTAGATGGTTTGGTCATGTAGAAAGGGCTCCATTGGATAGAATGATAAAAAAATCGTCCCAACAACAACCAACTGGTGTTCGTCGGAGAGGAAGGTCTAGACATCGCTGGCATGATGACATCATCCAAGATCTTCGTGATATAGGATGTCGAAACTGGAATCAACTGGTCACAGAACGATATGATTAGAAGCTGGTTGCACAGACAGCAAAATCCCTCCATGGGATATAAACGCCAGAGAGAGATTATAGTATCTCTAAACCATTCGTATTTTCCATGTGGCGAGCTTCGACTCGTTCCAGTTTAAAGTCGTTTGAACCACTTTATTTAAGTTTCTCAGACGCTCTGCTTCGTTAGCCATCCGACTAGGTTTCCTTCCAAACCTTCGCAGTTTATTACACGTCTGCGTTGTTTGACCTCATTAGTTTGGATGATGGTTCTGGATTTATCTCTGTGCTGCATAGTCTCACATCGGTGCCAGTATCTGTAAACTATACTTTATTCAACAATAGTGGGATCTCAACATTATTAATATTTAGAACCCTACGTCCAACATCAAAGACGAATCACTTCGTTTTCATGAATTCCATCTCCAAAATAACTTCATTCATAATGTTTGGCATTAGCACCTCTTGTTGCTAGCTGTTGCTCCCTAATTTTATCGCCACTTACCGCCACTCTTTAAATTGTAGGCTATATTCTCCTCTCTTGTTGGCTTCACAGTTCCATCTTCAGCGGGCTTCCGTTGAATAGGAGACGAAGATCTATCACGCTTCCTCTTCCAGCAGTCCCGTGAGATGTGGTCATATTTCTTTTATATCTAACACCACTGTTCCTGAACCCTACATGCTCCTATTCTTCGATTTCCCTACTTTCTCATTTTCCTGTATTCTTGCAACTTTTGAAGTCTAGCTAAAATTACAACTTTAGACCATTGCAGTCTTATTAAAACTAAATTAATTTCGCAAGAGGAATTCCTTATATATAATTTTTCTAAATTTTTCAAATTTTTAAATCAAATTTTTCAATTTCATATAAGCTCATTCTTTACAAAGAAAGCTATAGAAATTCTGATAAAATTTATTTCATGGTCAAGATAAAAACCAACCACCGAGTAACCATTG
>CAVNZG010001115.1:0-72000 GCA_963693315.1 Diogma glabrata
CTTTTTGTTTGGAAAAAAAATACCAAAATCAAACAGAGGTTTGCATATAAAACTAATAAAGTTCTGGTCAATCTGACTCGTGTTCCATAAGTGACAAGTTGCCTACATGTTACGTTGGCTGTGCTACTAGGGCATGGTCGATTAATCGTTTGGGACAAAATATCGATTAACGATTAATATGAAAAATTTACAACCGATTAATTGATTAATCGATAAAACTAGATTTCTTTTAGCTTCAGAATTATAATTTATTATTACAAAACTATGCCGTTTTGTAATACTAAATTAAAATTTTGAAATTAAAAGAAAATGCATTTTAATTGATTACGGTTGTAAAATTTGCAAATTTACAAATGCAAAAATAAATCTCTAATAAATTTAAAATATGAAACAAAGCTCGGTTATATATATATATATATATATATATATATATATATATATATATATATATATATATATATATATATATATATATATAGATATATATATATATATATATATATATATATATATATATATATATATATATATATATATATATATATATGTATATCTATATATATATATATATATATATATATATATATATATATATATATCAGGCACGAATCCTCTATATATTGAACTGAATGAGTGCTTCCGTACTGAATAATTTGCATCAATTGGTTTCAAATTTCAAATTATTATATAAAAATACATTAAAATCCTTTGTACTACTTCACTCATTTCCTCATTAAACACACGACAAAATCAAAACAAAACTAAAATCTTTCATAAAATACACCATTCAATGATCAAACAGTCAAAACTATTAAACAGAATTCGTATATGAAAAAAAAAGAATGATAAGACTCAACTCATTCTTCTATCCATACAAAACAAAAAAAACAGCAACAACAAACGTAAAATTTAATGTTCATGAAAAATGTGTTTCTGGATGGCATTTATAAAATCAATCCAGTGCAATTTAATTTTTAAAATTTTTGTTTTATAGCGATTTTGTCGAATTTTTGGGAAGAGATTCGGTTTGATACATACCAAATGATTGGTTTATACTTAAAATTGGACAAAATAGTAAGAAGTCTTTCGAGCAGCTGTTTATTTAAAATTTGTAAAATTTACGATCCCAATTTGAAAGAAAATTTAAAGCAAGACATAAATCGGCATTATATTAATTAATAATTTTTATTATTAATTAACGGTTGTTAAAGTTAGCTGGTTAGCTAAATTGTTTTTTTATGTTACTTCAAATGTAACACTAAAGTTTGTAGTGATCAAGCAGTTTTGATGAAACTTTGGTAGTTGATTCGAGCTTACACAAAAAGGAGCTTAGACAACATTGCACAGTTTTGGGAAAAATCAAACTACGTAGAATTCGTCTATAATAAATAATATTTGAATATGGCAAATATTTGAAAATTAAATATTGTTTGCATAACTTGAAGCCCGAAGATTCTTTTCTACTTTATTTTTCATAACATTTCTTCCATGTATTATTGAGACAAATTATCACAATAGTAGGCTATGGATTCAAGCTTTAAATGGACAAATCTTATTGTTTTTTTTTTATAATTTATAATAATAATTTTGAATCAGGCTATAAAGTTTGCTTGGAGTAGCTTTGAGTAGATCGCCGAAGGAACTTTAAAATAAATAAAATATCAAAACAAATTTTTGGATAGTGTAGTGTAGTTAGGTGTAGTGTAGATAGTGTTGTGTAGATAGTGTAGATGGCAGGTTATTTGAGCAAGTTTGATAAGCAATGGAACGCATAATAATGTTCATAACAATATTTTTAGAAGTTCAGAGGACAGAGTGAGACGTGATCATAAATTTCGCATCTTATCAATTTTCACCGTTTTGAAAAGAGATGAACTTGAAAACCATTATTACATAATAAAAAAAGAAATTTGGTTCCTTTCCACATTTTAATATTTTAAAAATAGCTAATATATTAATATACTATTTTTTGAAATCTTTTGTTTCCTACCCTTTTAAGTTTTAAGTAAAAAATTTATTTATAAAATTTGTAAAAAAAATTACGCTGTGTTTTTAATAATGTATTAAAAAAAATTTCAGATAATTTTATATGTTTTAAATTTTATGATTAGTAAATATCCAAGAAGTTTTCCAATTTTAAGTTAAAATTATTAATTAATTAATTAACTGGAAACTTTGATATAAACAAATTTTCTAGTAAACACAGTAGATGCAGTTGCGAACTTATCTTTATGTCTAAAAATATCACTTAGGAAACAATTTAGGACACTTAGGGGCATTTGCGAACAAATTTCGATGCAAACAAATTAATTTTGTCAAATTGTTCTTATTTTTATTTTTACGCAAGAAATATTTACTGAATATATACTTCTACGGTAACTAAGTGCACAATTAGATATATAATATTTTGTCATATCCATAATTATTATTAAAATGGTTATTTTATATTGTAATTTTTAACGATGAATTTTCATTATTCAATTTATAAAAATTTCTAAAATTCTTGAAAATATTAAATAAATATTTAAGAAATTTTTGTGTTACTAACTGCCCAACAATAAGTGGCTTAATTTGAATGTATACAATAATACACATTTATAAACACATTTCATGCACATTTATTTTTATTTTAATATAATGAGCTTCTTTTTAATATAACGAGAGTCCTCAAAATTGCTTAATCAAAGGCAATGCGGGTTCCGTAAAGAAAGGGCGACTTTACTTTATTTTGTCACTGATGTCTGGAATAAATTTCTTGAAAACTATGGTGAAACTTTCGGTGTTGCCCTTGTCACCAACTCGCTTTTTTATTTTCATTAACGATTTGTTGAATGCAATGCAACTGTTAATATTATTCATAGTTTTATTCCGATGACAGCACACTTCATGCACCACACGAAATGTGTAATATACATTCCCCATCAGCGCTTAATGACAGTAGGTCAAATTTGATAAATTCCTTAAACGATGATCTAACGACAATTATGGATAGGGGACTGGGGTTTTGTTAACAGTGTTGTCATTTAGTATAAGTAAAACACAGGTATGGTATTTTTCTAGGTTGTCCACCCAATCCGTTTTCATTAAAGTTTGACTCCAAAGATCTTGTGGAGAAAGAATTTTTAAAACTTCTGAAATAAAATTCTCATATTTTTAGCCTAGCTAAGAACGCTGTTAAAAATTTGGCTTTTCGGGAGAATGTCGCAAGTTTTTCAATAGCGAACAGTTTTTTTTCATATATAATTCATTTATAAGTCCCTGTATTCCCTCATTCATTTATACGTCCCTCACATCTGGGTTGGTGGATATTTTAGTAAGTTTGAAGTGTCTTGATTCTGTTCAACGTAGAGCTGTCAAACTGATTTCTTACTCAAACTCAATTCTTACTAATGAGCTTGATTCCTTGCAGCACAGAAGAAATGTTGCTGATCCGATAATTTTCTAGAAATACATTATGGATGAACAATTCCACTGAGATCACATCATTTTTACCTGAACTAGCAACCCTATCGCGAAACACCAGAGCAAATATTGTAGCCCATTCTTTTACACTTCATATAAAAAGGTGCAGAGCTGTTGCTACTCAGCGTTATTTTTTCAAGAGTTTTTAATCTATGGAATGTCTTACCTACATTGGTTTTCCTTGATAGATTTAATCCTCAAAATTTTAAAGTTAACGTCCAGAAATTTATTAAAGAAGCTTAATTTATTCAAACTTAATCCTAATCCCTAGTTGGGCATGGTATCTTCGGATATTCAGAGACGTTAATTTATAATTTATTATAATTAACACAAAGCATGCCAAACGTTGAATAAAAAAAAAGATGGAAATTCGAATTTTATCAAAACCGTGCTAATTTAATATTAATATTATATATTCATAAAAATAAATAATCGCAAGCGTTTGCACATTTAAACTGAAATCTTTTTAGAAAGAATAAAACTAAAAAAATATTATTATAATATGCAGTGGTAGCGGAAACATACCAAACGCAATCCCTATGCTAAAAAACCAAATAAGGCAATGTGCTTCCGTTATGGAAAAACTCAAGCTTCGTGCCTGATATATATATATATATATATATATATATATATATATATATATATATATATATATATATATATATATATATATATATAAAAGTCGAATAAGTTTTTTGTACTTGTGTGTTCTAATAATATCTTGGACAAGCTCGTGAATCAGCAAAATCCGACACGTGGTTAAGAAACGGATTTTTTCTGAAAAAAATTGATTTTTTAAAACCGTTATAACGGCCGTTTGGATACTAATATTTCAAAAAAATTAACAAATTTGGAATTTTTGGAATCTTTTTTATCAATTTGTTTTAAAAATAGACCTCTGGAGTTAGAAGTTCCTGAGTGAGCGGCTCCAACAAAAAAGTTTGCAAAAAAAAATTTTTTTTTTGAAACAACAGGCACTCTCACGGTCGCATTTGTAAAGCCAGATCAAAAAACCTTAATTAAAAATGTGCGTTTTATTCATATCTTAGACAGGTTTGTAAATCAGCCAAATCCAACACATGGTTAAGAAACTAGAGGCTTTATACTAGAAAAAACTCTGTTTTTTAGATCCGTTATAACGCCCGTTAGGATTCCAATATTTTTAAAAACTTCATAATATTAGAATTTTTAAAACCTTTTAAATCGGTTTTTTTCAAAAAAAAACCTCTGCAGTTGGAGGTTTCAGAGTGAGCGGCTCCAACAAAAAAGCTTGTAAAACACCAAATGCGTTTGAATCAACCGGCGCTCTCACGGTTGCATTTGTGAAGCCAGATCAGAAACCCTTTCTTAAAAATGTGCGTTTTAATAATATCTTGGACAAGTTCGTAAATCAGAAAAATCTGACACATGGTTAAGGAACTAGAGGCTTTATACTAGAAAAAAAAGTGTTTTTTTAATCCGTTATAACGACCGTTTGGATACTAATATTTTTGAAAATTTCATAAATTTAAAATCTGTGGAAACATTTTAATCCGTTTCTTATTGATATAAACCTCTGCAGTTAGCGGTTTTTGACTTGTTGGCTTGAACAAAAAAGTTTGCAACAATCCCCAACTACAATTTCCAAAACCTTATAACAGTCAATGTCAACCTTATAAGAGTCAAAAAAATAAAAGATTTGAATAGAAGAAATTAATTTGTTTTGCTTAGAAATAAACTATTTTGATATTTTGCAGTAATTGCACGACATATGATATAGAGTAGGTTTGTGTCATTAATTGTCACACACATGTTCTGTGGTAGATTTGATATTTGTTTGTTGCAAAATTGGATAGATATAATTTTGCTTATAGGTAGCTAATTTTCTTTTCAAAATTTGTTCGATATCTGTTTGAAATTAGTTTGTTTTGTTTAAACTAATCTGATACATCAGATTCTACTGGCACACAAAACTGTCTGATCTCGAAATTTACCTATTTCTAGCGAATATACGTGCCGCTTGGACTTTTTTAGTCCAAAAACTGAGTTTTTTGTTATCTCCTGAGAATGGTGGGACGAAATCGGATGGAAATTAAAAAAAAAATATAATTAAATAGTTAATTTTTAATAATAAAAACTCTGCGAAAAAAACAAGACATTTTATTTAGAATCATTTGCTTTTATTTTGGATGTGAAGGATGTGAAGTTATAAATTTTAGCTCGAACAAGAACTCGCCAGGGTTGAACTTAGTTTTAAAGACAGTAACACGGATTAATTAACAGCATCTATTACTTTACCCACTTTTATTATTACTTTACGCCATCTTATAGGAAAAGACATGGCTAAATATATAATTTACATAAATGTAAAAAATATATATTATGGAATTGGTCTCCAAGTTGGTTATTAATTAAATAATTATTAAATTTGTTGATTTAATAAAAATGTTTTATTTTTCTAACAGCTTCTAAAAAATATAAAAATCAGACCGGTTTCAGATATATATATCTATCATCAGTGAAATTTTTTATATTTAAAAAATAAAATTTTTTTTTATTTTTTTTTATTTTTTAAATATAAAAAATTTCATTGATGATAGATATATATATCTGAAACCGGTCTGATTTTTATATTTTTTAGAAGCTGTTAGAAAAATAAAACATTTTTATTAAATCAACAAATGTAATAATTATTTAATTATAGGAAAAGTAAAAAATGCTGTATAAACCCCAGCCTTAAAGTAAATTTCAGCCCTAGCATGTTTTTGCCCTCGACTAACGCTCAAATTTATAACTAAACACCCTTGGTACATAAATTAATATTCCAGCTGAAGTACATACATCACTTTTTACACTTCCTACCAGAGGGCTTTAAGTTTCAAAAAGAGGGGATAAATTTGAATTTTTAAAAAATAATGGATGGTGTACTTTTGATAACTTGGTTGACGTTTTGATGGGATTGGTGGCAGCATAAGGTTTGGGTGAGCTTAGGGTTGGCAAAACCGGTTTCGTAACACAAGAAAAACTGGTTTCTAAACCGGTTTACTTGTCTTATTGAAACCGGTTTTGCCATCCCTAGGTGAGTTACAGATTGGAAATGTAAATTTTATCATCCAAATTTATTGTTTCTCTAACGGTTGGGATGGAGTCTTTTTCCCGTGTTAAGTTAAACGGTTATTTTTGTTGGAAAACAATGATCACAATTCTCAAAGTTCCTTCAGTGTTTAAAAATACCGGCTGCGCCAATTTTTGATTTTTATTCGATCCACTTTCAAAACTTATTGGATTTAGAACACAAGCATATACAGGTTTTGCAGTCCAAATTCAATTTTTGCAAATCAAATTCAACTTTTTGCAAATCAAATAGAAGAGCAAAAAATTGAATTTGATTTGCAAAAAGTTGAATTTGATTTGAAAAAAGTTGAATTTGATTTGCAAAAGTTGAATTTGATTTGCAAAATGTTGAATTTTGACTGCAAAACCTGTATTAGAATGCACAATATGTTGTTGATTTAAACATTTAGACATTTGTCAATTTAGATATTTTCGATTACATATTCTTAAAAGTATATTGTTGGACTTATACTGAAATCTAAACCATTTTTTAAGTATTTCTGTATAAGTCTTTTAAATTATCATAGAAGAACTTCTTTGTGTTTACATTTATAAGTGTTCATCGGTGTCTGTAACACTGGTACCATGCTATGTGTTAGGCATAATATCCACTGCACCCCAGAAGAGGGTAGGTTTTACTCTTAAGGTACATTTTATTTACGATATTGACAAGCTACATTTATTTACGATATTGTTTGTGGAAACATAGATGGATCGAAAAACACGCATAAATTTGAAGCCCTCTAGACTTTTAGTTTTAATTTAAAGATAAATAATAATTATGATTTCGGTCTGAACATTTGTAAAATTATTTTGTAAGCCACAAGAGACAAGTAAATGCAATTGACTTCTCGTTATTTTCTCCAACAACAGTTTGCTTTGTGAACTGAACCTAAAAATTTGTGCCAGTTTTGAATATTATCTTCACCATTGAAAGTACACATGGTAGGTTTCGAAGTCATCAAATAGTTGTAAAATTGTTTTAAAATCAAAAACCGAATTACCCAACGATATTTCAATTAGTGCGTGTGGCGAACAAATAATCCAATGCAAAAAAGTTCATACGTTTAAGACCGACCATGCGTGGAGTATTGTTGTTAAGTTTGAGATCACGATCCAGGTTTATAAAAGGATTTACGTTAAAACAATTTTTGATCGTACATTGGTTAAAAAAATTTATTTATTATACGTTTCTTTTTGTTAAAAAAAATTGAGGAAATATACACAGATTAACCACCCACCACTACTATCAGAATCACTTTGTTCGAACCAATGTACGTCTTTATTTTCCTAGTAGACAGCTCAAATATTTTACGAAATTTTTTTTTCTTCATCAATACATTTTCCATTCGATGTTCTCACGCTTAATGAGATGTAAGAATAAATTTATGGTTTTGTCTATTAAAAACTAATTAATTAATCGATAATGTTGTTTTAATTAAAACTCAAAGAAGCTTTTTGTTTTAAATTTTAATTAATTTTATTGTGGGAATTATATAGTTTTGTTGGAATGTATCGACGAGATAATTTCTACTATTTCTGATATGGTGATATATTTTCTTTTTCAGTTGCATATATATATATTGTGAATGGCATTTATAATCCATTTTTAATTTACATTATTTCGTGATTATATTTATTTTTTTGCGTTAGGGTCCGTTAACTTTCAAAGTTTGCCGAACAATATGAATCCAAATTGATATGAGTTTTTTCATGACCGTTAATATTATCATAAAATAACAATTAATTTATTCTTAATATACCTTAACTCGAACTATTAACAAAAAATAAAATTCTGGTATATAAGAACCATGAAACGTTTAAAAGAAAACAAACAAAAAAGTTTTAAAGTACATATTGTCCGGTCCGAAGAATTTAAAAATATTTTATTACGGTAAATTTATGTTATGTTATGGAATAGTTTATACACTTACATGAACGCATTACATTAAAAAAAAATTGGGATCAAATATTAACTTTTGTTATTGTTGAAAGTCAAGGTGTATTTACCATATATGTGGGTGACGTCAAACATGAAGAAATTAAAAAATCTTACTTATTTGTTGGTGTGTGATTGGTTGACTGTAACTTTAAGCTAGGTTTTGTTATTCGGTGTCCATTGTTAATGACAACGATAACAGAAATGCAAGTATGTTTAATGATTTAGCGCTTACACATTTTTATCTAATTTGGATGTTGAAAAACTGAAAGCTAGAATCTAGTAATTGTGAACGCATTTGGAAATTTCTATTTAACGATAGATATTACATACTACGGCCAATAGCGGTCAAATTTCACTAGCTACGGTGATATCTTGAAGGCGAACGACCTCTGAAGACAGGGAAAGGAAGACAGTGCGTCACATGGTCAAAGAATTTGTGTCTAGTTGGATTATTGACAACTATATATCAGTTTTTTCCTACAAAAATACTTTTTAACTCTTACTTTATTTTTTCCATTTTATCATGAGATATTGGATTATGTCGTATTTTATAATGTGATAGAATTTGCTATCTAGTTGTTCATTCTTTAAAAAAAAGCTTTACAGAGCCTATTATATACGTTTCCAACTTTACAAAACCACAAAACCTTATAAATAAAAATAGCTTAAGTAAAATTTGAAGATTTAAAACAAACTTTTAAACTAGAAAAAGGATATTCAAATTTAAACCAATTTTACACGAAGCGATTTTGTTCATATTTGTGATACCAGCTAAATCAAGATAATTAAATACACGTTGATTTATCAAATCATAAAGGTAATCTATAAATATTAAATATTAAAAAATATTTAGATACAAATTTTAATTGATATCGAACAATAAATTAATGCTAAAATATTCAACGCTTAAAAAGAATAAATAAAAAAAAATATAAAAAAATGTAATTTTAATAGATACTATTTAATACTTAGATTTCAAGATTTCAGAACAACAAAATAATAAAAATTTATTTTGTTTTAAATAGATAGCTAAACAATAAACCCTATCATATAATAAAATATGATGAAATGTATCAAATAATTTGTTGGACACGAACAACAAATTAATATGATTAGACTAAAGAAACTTTTCCCTAACGTAAATTCATACACTAGATTAGTATTTAATAAGACTGAATCTAATAAAATATGGTGTGCAATTTATGAAAATTTTTTTGCTATCCACAAAATTGTCGATCGATCTAGTTTCGAACCGATAAGAACTTTTTATTACACTTTAAAAAAGTATATCATTCTCATCAGGGCTAGCCAACTAGATACACTACCAAAAAATTTTTTCGCTATATAAACCTAAAATAGGTCACTACTCTAGCGAAGTATAAGAAACCAAAAAACTTTCATAAACATATGTTTATTAGATTCAGGTTTAGTCAATTTGTTTCTCTAGTTGATCACTATTGTTGTTATACTCTAACCAAGTTAGAATTGGATAACAAACTTGTATCGGTAAGAAGAAGATGACCATCTTCACTTGTGTCTATCGACAATTTTGTGGATAGCAAAAAATTTTTCATAAATTGCACACCATATTTTGTTAGATTCAGTCTTATTATTCATGATGGGATTATTTCCATCCGAGTGATGTAATATCACAAATAATTCATTGAATTAATTGTAGATAATGTGTCGATAGACACAAGTGAAGATGGTCATCTTCTTCTTACCGATACAAGTTTGTTATCCAATTCTAACTTGGTTAGAGTATAACAACAATAGTGATCAACTAGAGAAACAAATTGACTAAACCTGAATCTAATAAACATATGTTTATGAAAGTTTTTTGGTTTCTTATACTTCGCTAGAGTAGTGACCTATTTTAGGTTTATATAGCAAAAAAATTTTTTGGTAGTGTATCTAGTCGGCCAGCCCTGATGAGAATGATATACTTTTTTAAAGTGTAATAAAAAGTTCTTATCGGTTCGAAACTAGATCGATCGACAATTTTGTGGATAGCAAAAAAATTTTCATAAATTGCACACCATATTTTGTTAGATTCCGTCTTATTATTCATGATGGGATTATTTCCATCGGAGTGATGTAATATCACAAATAATTCATTGAATTAATTGTAGATTAGTATTTGATTGGTATTTTTTCTAGCAAACCTTTTTTCGTTGTTTTTATTTAAAAAAAATGGAGTTGAAGGAATTAATTTTATGTCAATATTCAATTAGCTGGCTATAAAAATCGTGCACGAAAAAATAAGCAATACTAATCTGATGTGTGAATTTAAATTAAGGAAACGGTCTTCCTGATTTTATCTGTTATTCTTGTGACAACACTTCACATTAAGCTATCGTTGCCAATCACATCGACTTTTACATTCCTTTTTAGCTATCATTGCTTATTCCTCTCAAATATGATAAATACTGGATCACCTGTATTTAGTAGATTGGCCATGAGTTGGTGTAAACCAAATCAACTATAACGACGAAAGACATAAGCTTGAAAAAATTGCATTAGACCAACTGATTTACCAAACTATTTGTTTGTTGTTATTACACAAGATTTTTTGCACAAAATTAAGTCTTCGTCGGCCACATTAAGGTGGAAGAAAGTAATTTCCCTAATGAACGTTGGATGTCAATTAGAATAGAAATGTTCCCCATTTTATGAATTCACACTTTATCTATAGAGTCTTTAAAATTTCTTGAGATTTTGTTATTTGACGTTAACTCACTAGCGACAAAAAAATAATTATCAAAATACTTTTAGTTGTTTCTTTTTTTATTTGTTGTGTTAAACTCTTTGAAACCCTTTCTCTTGAAATTTCTCTAAAGAAACCTTTGTGCCTATAATCAATAATGATCATTTATACAGTGGCGAGAAATTGATGAAACATTTTTTATTATTTTTCTCACTAACAACACAACCATTTTTGGCCAAAGCTGAATCAAGTTTTCCACGGAAACATTTCTCTTTGATCGATTTTACTATAGGAATATATCATTTTTAATAGCAAATATAATGACATTCTTCTCGAGCGTTGGATTCCTTTTCTGAATGTTGTTTTGCATATCCGTGTAACAGAAATTCTTTTACTTTATTATTGACGATTTTTGGTCGCTCAGTAGTTTTTAAGTACTTATACCAAGCATACGAACTGTAATACATTCATATTTTAAATTATTAAATTACTTTTTGTCAGCCATGCATTAAAAAAAATTCAGCTAACTTTCAGTGGAGAAGTAGATTATGCAAATGTTTGGTAAGCTAACACCTAAAAATTGTTTTCTAGTATTCATTACTTTAATTCATAATCAGACTCGCATATCATGACTTACTGTTTCAATAGTAGGTGTTGCCTTTATTTTTTTTATTTGTTTAGGTTTCATTTCAGGTTGCCCTCGACTATCGTTATAGTAGGGCTCAAATCCAAGCCATTTCCTACCATTGATAAGGACTAGATTAGGCAGCATAATTAAAGTTTTGCCAGAAATGTATTGCCTTAAACTATTTATACCTAATCAAAAGAAAGGGTCCGAGTTAGATTTGGAACCTATTCAAAATAAACCAACCCTACACGCACCATTTCCAGTGCTACTTCTTATAAACTCTTTTTAAGTAGCAAGTGGTGCTCCAGTGGACTGTGGACTCTGATGCTTGGGTCAAAAAAAAATATTTTTTACCCTCTTTACCCCGGTCCCCTAAACACACAGAAATATAATTATTTGAGACCTCGCTATAATTTTCATACAAAATGTACTAAATTTCCTAGCTCTGTGAATTTTTTCAAATTTTTCTGTCAATCAGTGTCGAATCGTAGGGGGGGGACGGTCTGAATTTTGCACTTTTTTGCCCATAACTCAAAAACTGTGCACCCCAAAATTCTAAAAAAAATTGCAACAAATTTTAAATTAGGTGTTCTTTCAAATGACACCCCATTTGCTTGGGTCAAAAAATTTTTTTTTACCCTCATTACACCGGTCCCTTAAACAAACAGAAATATAATTATTTGAGACATCTATAATTTTCATACAAAATTTACTAAATTTCCTAGCTCTGGGAATTTTTTCAAATTTTTCTGTCAATCAGTGTCGAAACGCAAGGGGGGGAACGGTCTGGATTTTTCCCTTTTTTTTCACTAAACACACTGAAATATAATTATTTGAGACCTCGCTATAATTTTCATACAAAATTTTCCAAGTTTCCTAACTCTGTGAATTTTTTCAAATTTTTCTGTCAACCAGTGTCGAAACGTAGGGAGGGGGGGGGGGACGGTCTGAAAGTTGCACTTTTTTGAAAATGACTCAAAAACTGTGCATCGCAAAATTCTAAAAAAAATTGCTGTTTTCTAAATAAAGTCCTCTTTCAAATGACACCCCACTTGACCCCATTTTAAATAGTGATTTTACCCCTCCTCATATCCACCCCCTTAATAAATCTAAGTATGAGAATATGACACTTTTATATTTTTTATTAAAAACGTACTAATTTTTCTATCATTCCAAATACATTTGAAAATTTTCGATCAGTTAGGTTCGGAGCTAATTGAGGTAAGAAAACACGAAAAAAACGTCATTATTCAAAATTATACGAAAAATGGTGAGGTGTAAAATTCCAAAATAAATTTTTAAGGAATACTGAAATGAAGCCCTTTCATATGATACCCTACTTGAATCTACAAAAAAATATATTTTCTCAAAGGTCTCACATCGTACCCCTGTAAACCAAACGAAAACCACTTTAGTTTTATTTGTATCCGTCATTTTATGTGAGCAGATTAGTTTTATACGCACCTCAAATTTCAAGTCCATAGTATTTATAGTTTACGAGATAATCAATATAATGTAAAAAACTCGTTTTACTCTCACCAATAGTGTTCCGTATAAAAAACGGAACCCTAAAAATTAAAAATTATATGCTAGCATTTCTCATTACCACTTTTTGAAATCATTGCTTCTACGTCAACAAAATGTCTACGCTAAAACTTTATTTATAAGTGTAGCGAAGCACGCCGGGCCCTCCTAGTTATCACTCATTCACAACATTCATTTCACCATTAACTAACAGCATAATATTTAATTAAAAGAAAATCAAAGAAAAATAATAATAATAAAAAATAAACTCACTCATACCATTATTAATGATTCAGAACATTCATTTCACCATTAACTAACACCATAATAATTAAATCAAAGAAAATCAAAGAAAAATAATAATAATAAAAAATAAGCTCACTCATACCTTTATCATTCATTCACAACATTCATTTCACTAATAATAATAATAAAAAACAAAGAAAAATAATACGTCTTTACACTCCTAAATCAATGCATAAACTAAATTGAAATTTGAAAATAATAATAAAAAAACAAAGAAAAGACAATTTCATTTGATATAGGGGGGGGGGGGGGGGCGTTAAACTCAAAAATACATTTTGATTCGTCTATAACTTTTTTATTTATGACCCGATTTGTGTGAAAAATCTTTAAGACCTAAGTTACACTAATATCAGTTAGCAGTGAAAATTTGAAACGAATCCATCTGCGAATAAAAAAGCCTTAGGCTCCAGAAAGTTTTTTTAGCGTATTAATATATAAGATGATCATTTAAACAGTGACGAGAAATTGATGAAACATTTTTTATTATTTTCCTCACTAATAACACAACCATTGTTGGCCAAAGCCGAATCAAATTTTCTACGAAACATCTTTCTTTGATCGATTTTATTATAGGCATATGTCATTTTAATAGCAAATATAATGACACTCTTCTCGAGCGTTGGATTCCTTTTCTGAATGTTGTTTTGCATATCCGTGCAATAGAAATTCTTTTACTTTATTATTAACGATTTTTGGTCGCTCAGTAGTCCTTAATTATCGTTTTTTTTAAGAATCGGGCAGTCGCGGAAATTTTCAAAATTTTTTATTACAAATTTGATATCAATCGATCGTGCTTGGCCGTCTCCCGAAAACTTTATGAGATTGGGGTGGTAGGACCCACCCCCACCCCTTCACACCCTCTTTAAGTTTTCGCGTATAAAAATCTATATAAAATAAATGGGAAGAGATAGAAAAATTTTAGTGGCACCATTATATTTTATTCAGACCGGCGCAAATTTTGAGTCCAAAAGTTGGTTTGCACCCCCACCCCCAACCAACCCCGTGGGTGGTGTTGACACATTAAATGAGTAAAACATGTCATGTGGGGTATCGTTAGAATCAGAATTTCATAACAAATACAATCCTCCATCTTATCCCCTGATCGGTGACATAACCATTTCTCACTCCCAAGGGCCTTATCGTAGAAAAAAATATTTTTTTTGCATGTCATGTTTGGTGTCGATTTCAATATAATCGGGGATGCAGAGTATAATGATGATGATAAAAATGGAGGCCAGACTCGGGGTAGTCCAACAAGAGGTGGAGGTTGGGGGGTCGGTTGTAAAAAATATCGAAATTATCGTCATAATAAAAATTGGGGTTCAAATCAGGGTAGTCCAATAAAAGGTAGGGAGGGGGAAATACAAAGTAGCGAAATTATTGTCATTATTATCAATTTTTACATAATCGAGGATGCTGAGTTCAATGGTGATGGTAAAATGTTGACCGGACTCAGGGTAGTTCAATAAGGGGTGGGGTTGGGGGTCGGTTATAAAAAATATTGAAATTAGCCGCATCATTATCAATTTTAACATAATCAGGGATGCTGAGTTCAATTATGATAGTAAAAATTGGGGTCGGACTCAGGGTAGTCCAATAATAGGTTGGGGTCGGTGGGTCGGTTACACAAAGTATCGAAATTATTGTCATTATTATCGATTTTTACATAATCGAGGATGCTGAGTTCAATGGTGATGGTAAAATGTTGACCGGACTCAGGGTAGTTCAATAAGGGGTGGGGTTGGGGGTCGGTTATAAAAAATATTGAAATTAGCCGCATCATTATCAATTTTAACATAATCAGGGATGCTGAGTTCAATTATGATAGTAAAAATTGGGGTCGGACTCAGGGTAGTCCAATAATAGGTTGGGGTCGGTGGGTCAGTTACACAAAGTATCGAAATTATTGTCATTATTATCGATTTTTACATAATCGAGGATGCTGAGTTCAATGGTGATAGTAAAAATGGTGACGGGGTTCAGGGTAGTTCAATAAGGGGTGGGGGTTGGGGGTTGACGATTAATTGTCGTCATTAGTGTTTATTTCAACATACTTGAGGACGCTGAATCCAACAGTGATGTTTAAATTGAGATCAAAAATATAAGGGTGTCGCTAAAGGGAGTTGGTTGCTGAAAGCCGAAAATATTCACATATATATTATGAGTATTGATTTTGGATAAATTAAGGGCACTGAATTCAATGGTGATGCTGAAATTAGTATTTGGGCTCTAGGGAAGCAACTAGAGGATAAAGGTTTGGGTCTAAAATTGGGGTAATGTTCAAATATACATAATAAATATTGGTTTTTCTATGAATCGAGAATGCTGTATCCAATGGCGATGTTGAAATGCAGAACCACGTAATAAAAAATTTGTACTATGAAAAACACTATGTATTACAAATTGAACGAAAATGTTTCGCTATTTATTTCGGTAATTGCTTGTTGATTGATTTCAAATTTCAATGATAATGCTATTCTATTTAAAAACTAATCAAGGAGTATTTCTTTTTTGATTCGAGATTGAGTTCTACGTTTACTTTCGTTGTTTGCTATCGATTCTTTCAGTTCAATGAGTTGATTTTTTAAGTTCTTTTATTTCTACTGCATCTCTTTGTCGTTTCTGTAGGCTTGATTTATTCTCATTTAGCATCTCTTGATCTTCTACGATATTTAGTCTTTTCATTTTTTTAACACGCTTGGATAAGTTTGTAGAATCCATTTCATATTTTACTTGTTTTTCTTCTTGAATTTAGAGAAATGCGTTATTAAAAGTTTTTCAAGTTCAATGAACATTTCAAAGATTTCATTGAAGAATTATTTTCTGCTACATTTTCCTCGACTTCCATTTCTGGCTTATTCGATAAAATTTCGGTTTGAAATGATGTATTTTCTTGCTTCTGAAAATTTAGAGAATCGATAGAGAGTAAATCTAGTTCTTCCAATATTTTTTTTCGATTATTTTGTGTTGAGTTCCGTATTCTCAATTTTTTCAAATTTATTGATACATTTTCAAGTTCAATTGAACACTTCAAAGAGTTAATAGGATTTTTTTTGTAAACAAACATTTTTTGAATTTTGTGATATTATGTTACTAGTTGTTGGAATATGAGCTGGAATTTCATCTTCCAAAATTATTGGTTGTTTAGGTGAACCATTATTTACTAGTACTTCCTGAATTTCTTGTAGTGTGTTTTCAATCGCTGTACAATCGTATACTACTACTTCATCAAATCATCCTCTATTTTCAAGTTTGTGGATATTGATTCTCTCGATTTTATCAACCGCAGCACTATTCCTTTTATTTGGTTGGATTTAAGATATTTGTTTATGTACTATGTATAATTTATGTACTATACCGTATGATTACGTTTTGACAGAGTTCGTAGCACTGATTCTGAAAAATTGTTCTGAGTGTTTTGTGTGTTTATTTAGAAATGTGAAGTTTATAAAATAAAGAATAAATGACGTTAAATATTTTATAAACAGATTTTTTTCCGTCCAGTTTACTCAATATGGTTTAAAGACAAAGTTCAATTATTTATACAAGAAAATGATGAGCACTCAAATTGAAACAGTCTTATTTTTGTGGCATTTGTTTGTATAATTCAATAATAAAAATATAATAAATATAAAGAATTTGCTATTTTAGTTTATTATTTTTCTTATTTAATAATTTTAAAATATTTTTCTGCCATGTTTCGACGATACATCGATTTGACGATATAATTCAACTAATATTTAAGAATAACCCACTTTTAAGGGGCTCCTTTGCTATGTCACTCTAGCCTTGGTGTATAATGTATATTTGAACTGAAACCGACCCCCCCAACCTCCACCCCTTTTTGGACTATCCTGAGTCCGGCCCCCATTTTTATCATCATCGTTGAACTCAGCATCCCCGATTCTATTGAAATCGACACCAAACATGACATGCAAAAAAAATATTTTTTTCTACGATAAGGGTACCCCCTTGGGAGTAAAAAATGGTTATGTCAAAATGGTAATATGGGGGATTGTATTTGTTATGGAATGGTAAATATCTAATGGTAATATGGGGGATTGTATTTGTTATGGAATTCTGATTCTAACGATTCCCCACATGACATATTTTACTCATTTAATGTGTCAACCCCACCCCTGGGGTTGGTTAGGGATGGGATGTAAACCAACTTTTGGACTCAAAAGTTTCGCCGGTCTGAATAAAAGATAATGGTGCCATTAAATTTTTTTTATCTCTTCCCATTTATTTTTTTATAGATTTTTATATGCAAAAACTTAAAAAGGGTGTTAAGGGGTGGGGGTGGGTCCTACCACCCCAATCTCATAAAGTTTTCGGGAGACGGCCAAGCCCGATCGATTGATACCAAAATCACAAAATCGATTCAAAAAAAATTTCCAAAAACCACGTTTTCTGCCCGATTCTTAAAAAAAAAGATAGTTAAGTACTTAAAACCAGCACACGAACTGTAGTACATTCATATTTTAAATTATTAAATTACATTTTGTCAGCTATGCATTAAAAAAAATCCAGCTAACTTTCAGTGGAGAAGTAGATTATGCAAATGTTTGGTAAGCTAACACCTAAAAATTGTTTTCTAGTATTCGTTACTTTAATTCATAATCAGACTCACATATAATGACTTACTGTTTCAATAGTAGGTGTTGCCTTTATTCTTTTTATTTGTTTAGGTTTCATTTCAGGTTGCCCACTTGACTATCGTTAAAGTAGGGCTTAAATCCAAGCCAATTTTTCCTACCATTGATAAGGACTAGATTAGGCAGCATAATTAAAGTTTTACCAGAAGTGTATTACCTTAAACTATTTATACCTAATTAGGAAGACGATTTGCAGCGCCAAATCAGAAACCGATCACACAAATAGGGATTTACTACAACAGTTTTGCTTGTTTGGATATTCTGAAAAAACTGATATTCAAGAACATTAAAAAAAAATCAAAAGAAAGAGTCCGAGTTAGATTTGGAACCTATTCAAAATATACCAACCCTACACGTACCATTTCCAGTGCAACTTCTTATAGTCTTTTTAAGTAGCAAATTGTGCTCCGTATTATTGTACTGAGACTGTAATCTGTAATCTGCTAATGATGATCCACATCAACAGTCAAGTGGACCTTCACTAAACCTTGGCAGATTTAACATGAAGATTGATAATATAACTCGATACGAATGAAATGTGAAATGTATTTCCTTTACTCTTTGCTTTAACTTGAGTGGCTTATTGTGAAAATAGACTGGGCGTTTTTGGATGTTAAATTTGAAACATGGTAACGTTCATGCCAAAATATTTACGTTCGGATTTAGTTGACGAAGCTCTTGTTGATTTGGTTTAATTAATCCTTTTGGTTCACCAACCGTTTTATCATGTATGAATCTTTAAATTTTATTTCATGGCGTTTAAAAGTATAAACAACAAAAACAACCCAGATTTGGCCTTGCAAAGACTTTCTTTAACCAATTGTAACTAAATGTTCGTGAGCTGAAGAAACTGCCTGTTGCAGAGGAGAAATGGAGCGATGGTAAAAATTTCCTGCATAATTTATCTCGTACCTTTACTAATTTTGATGCTACTGTCAAAAATTTTAAAATACGCAAAAGATTCCTATGGGGAGGTGAAGACGCAGTGTCCTTTTCAACATATTTACTTGCAAAACAATCGACAGTAAAATAAATTTTATATGCCCAAATTTTTGAATTATTGTCATTCGCCTAATATATCACCGTGAGTAATGTCTCACTGCTATTGCTAGTGATATGTGATATCTCACTTTAACCCATATGTCAATAGCTAAAATATTGGCTATAAAAAACGAATTCGAATACCATCATTTTTATAGTGATCTAGGTTTACACATTTTTTATCATGAAACCATTCACGCCACCTATTCCCTATATTGCTTGTCCAATTATCTTTACAATTTCCATCTTATGCCAATCAATTGCAAACAAATATGTTAGAACAATGTTGGCTACAATTATAGTTACCTTAAAAAAACTCATTTTATACATTATGTAAAACTTGTTAGTGATCATAAATGATGATGATAGCTTTCAACAACGTTTTTTTTTATCGTATAATATTTCTACATAAATTGAAATCAAACAATAAAAATAGACATTAAAGAAGAATTAGATAAGAAATATTAATCTCATGCAATTAGATACATTGTTATAAATTGAATTAATTGAATATATGTTGCAGCTTTCAGTAAAATTATAAATTATATTTGTGTCCGCTATCTTGATTACGATTTCCCACATTGTACAGAAAAGAAATAATAACATTTTTTTTTAATCAATAAAAAATTATGCAAGCAACAAATCTCACCAATATTCAATTACCTGGTAAATGACATCTAAACAAACCAGATTAACCACAAAAAAATTGTTTTATTTTTCTTGAAACATATATTTACAATGTAGAAACTCAAAAACAGACATTCCAACAAAACCACCTTGATTTACATAATCGGCATTAGTTAATCCTGAAAAACACTCAACCTAATAACATATTATGTGTTCTCACATCTTACGTCATTTCAAATTTTACGTTTTGTGAAACAGAATTTGTTTTTGTCCATAAATTTCTTAAAGTTTTTAATTTTATTTAATGAATTAGTTTTGTATAGAAATAAATGAATATTAATTAAAATATAAATCAGGGGAAATGTGAAAATCGCACGCACAGTATAGGATTACGAATCGTTTAGTTTTTGAATGAACTCCATTTATCTTAATTATAATCGTTAGAGTTTTTTTGTTGGCTGTTGAGTTACACCTAAAAAAAAATTATTTGCTAAAAACATAAAGATGTAGTGTTAAATAAAAATTGGGTTTCTTTAAAAATAAAATATATTATTTTTTACTTTCAGGTATGGTCCAATTCAAATTTATCTGAAGATAATGTTAAAGAGGTTAGTAATATAACTATTATACCGAATAAGTACGTAGTTTATATTATTTGTAAAAGTAAATTATTTTAATTTTAAATTATTTTGTTGGCCAATTTTTAATTTTACTTGAAAAAGAGAATTTGTGAATAAAATTTAGAATTTTTTATTTAAGTATTTTTAACAAGGTGCACGACATTCTCCCCTCCTTTAAAAATTTGACAATAATATTTACAATGTAAATGTTGCATTTTTGCTTTTATTTATTTTTTCTTAATCTTAATCTTGTAAATATGTTGGAGTTATGATGATCGAAGAGTTAATTTAAGATAATTAAATTATTTCACCAAATTTTTGAGTCAAATTAAATGTCTGACCAAAAGTGTGTTAGAGCAACCACCTTTAGAGAAAATTTACCGTTTTTACCAGAAACATGAAGGAGGCCCGTATTAAATTAAAATATAAGGGACGACTCTGCAGTGTTAAGCATTCAGGCTAGTTATAATTTGTTTATGGTTTTGAGGTTTATAGCTGTTTTAACCGTGAATACTAAGCCTTTTTCCAAAAAACGATAAAGTTTAAGTGCTAAGTAAACATTAGTCCTCTCAAAGATGGAGTATTTGCTGATGCAATTTTGGTAAAATTGCTTTTACAACAGTATTAGATACATCACATGAATTACTAAATTTTTTTTTGATCAATTGAATGTGTCAATAATATTTGCATTTGTTAGTCCCTTTTTAACTGTGTAAAATACATCGTTACATTCAATATGTCAAAAAAAAAATCTCAACTGTCTTAGAATTTTTACAGAACATGCCTTAGTACATTTGAACTAGCAGAAAATTTCGTTAGATAAGTAATGAAGCGGTTAGAGAAATGGACAATCTGAAAGGTAATCCTTTGGTTTTCAAATAACCTGATTTTTTATAGAACTGATATGTTTTGTATCGGCTAAAGATTCGATTCCATAATAACTTTTTGTCAACGATAGTGCCTATCCTCTTTTACTGCCAAACCAAGAGTTGAAGAAACTGGGGAAGATAATCGTCCTCATATGTATAGTTTAATCATATCTTCCCTATAGTTTGACTGAAAAAAATTCAGTTGCATAAGCATTAATAATTACGTAATTCACTGCTGAAAAACAAAATACTGGATCTTGATCTCTATTTCGTTTAAAATGATTAGAATACATATCTGAATATCGAAATTAAAAAAAGTTAAATTCTAAGAACAAAACGTATGTATGATCTGGACTGCTGCGCCACGTATCTTTTAGTCCTCTGAATACATCAGGTATTCTGGTGTGAATACCTGATGTATTCAGAGGTGTGCCGATGATTATTGAGCAAAATCAGGTGTGCCGATGATTAGTGTTGATATTTAAAGTTTTCGGTTTTCATATTCGCATCTTTTTTGTTTTGTTTTATATATCAAAACAAGGTAACACAATAATATTATCTAGGTATTGATGATGCGAATACATAACAATGAATTCAGAAAATCATATGTCGGAAGGAGCGATCAATAGGTTCTATGTATGGTAATCTGTTAAATGTAAATTACAATAATATAGGACATGTAGTTTGTTAGCTAAAGGATGGAAAATATAAACTGTGTTAACGAGAAGTCGGTCTTTGCTGTTAGTGCAACTTTTTTGGTTGTTTGAACTGTCAAGCCCTAGATTCCAGTTAACACGCTTATATAGAACTAAATTGTTCTGAATTGGATTTTACAAACGATACATGTTGAGCAGTACCAAATTGTGGGCATAACAGTTATTTTATGACATCTGAGCAAAATTTGTTTATGTTAAACACGTATAGATTTTCGAAAGTTTGTATGATATTATCTTGACAAAAGGAGAAAACGAAATTCATAACAACACAAAAACACCTCCGATGATGTGAACCCGAACATTCCCGATTTCCTTGAAACTTCAGCAATTGTTGGTTTAATACAAAAAATTTATGCGCGTTTTTCCTAACTTTGTGTGGCTCGAAATTTGTTAAGAATTTTAGAGACCCGGAAAGTTTAAAGTTAAATTGTGATCGAACGGGTTAAACGATTTTATTGATTTTTTAGGTACTTATTATATTTTTGAAAGATAAGTGGGGCTTCATAAAAAAAATTACCACAAAATTTTGTGTACTTATTTTACACGAAATTGTCACATTTTAATTTTTTAAAAATTAACTTTTCATATGACGAAACGCAAAAGTACCTTCTTGGTTTTATAAAGATTTAGTCTTTTAAACCAATAGCAGACAGGTGTTTTGTTTATTTAATTTAACTTATGCATTAGTCTGCATTCATGCTTTTGTTGAATTTTGTCCACGGACACGGTCCACGGTCCGAACGGTCCGAATTTTGTCCACGGTCCTTGCTGTTTGGTTTGCTAGTATTGACGTCTTTTAATTTTTTTCCCGTGTTTTAAATGATAACTTGTGTTCCAGATATCATTAGTGAAGATTTTCATCTGCATCGTAGAATGTGCAGAATCATTTAAGTACGCTAGATAAAAAGTTGGTCTACTGCTGACAGATACTTTTAAAAACTATCGCCATTCGCTGAAAGCGAATATTTTATTTAATTTTAATTTCTTTTTATTTAATTTCTAACAAATTCTTTATTGGTGACCACATATTTATTCTATAAGGCTCATGATTTTTTTTTAATGGTGAAGCAACTATGTTGTCATAGCCTGACGTAGAGACTACTAAGTCCTTTATACTATCCTCATGTTGGATTTATTTACATGATGATGACCTGCTGGTAGTCCCACCATTTGTCTACAGTCTGAACGGGTCAGATTTAATAGAGATCCGGTGGTTTGGCGGCTCACTTCTGGAGTGATTATTTTGGAAAACATGAAGTTTTTTGTGTTTCACCATTATAAGTCGATGTATCGAAACAAAACCTGTTCGACCAATGAATTTAACCACCCTTTCGATATACCAATTGCCCGCTCAGGTCTATTACTCTCTCTTCCTGGAAACCTTTTTGCTAACTCAATAGCCTATTTGCTCCCGAGATTCTCATTGATATGGTGTTCTCTCACCCGATATAATATTAATATAAATATTAATGCCCTATCCAGCCCATTTAAACTCTATTACTCATTTCGATACTCTATGGCAATAAATTTAGTCTGAACGACTGTGTAGTATTCGTGAACTGGAAATCGCTAAACCAGATCTTCATTTATGAAAAAGATCGCAGCTCCTGCATCATTTTTAGTTAGTGGTATCAGTAAGTGTTTCAGTGTTGGACTGCCCAATAACAAGTAACTAAGTACTTCTTATCGGTCGGGATTACCATAAGTAATTCGAACGTCAAAATGATCAGCGTGCTTTTTATTTATTTCGTCTATTTGCAATACGTGAATTTGATAAAATTTATCCTCGATCCTTTACAAATGCTGGATGTATGGGATAGTTAAATTTAAATCAAGAGAAAACAAAAAAGGTAAACCAAAGGGGCTCTGACGACTGGCCGAACGACAATTCAATGACATTTATTTATTTATGAAAATGCATTAAAGCTTGAATGACTTACCGCATGATCTGGTCCGGTTTCCACCATGTGATTCAAAAAATTAACAATAGATATTGATTAATTGTTCTTAATTGTTATACCAAAAAATGCTTGCTGAATATTATATATGTAAATCAATTGTTATTGCAATTGTATTGTGTGGTTGTCGGAAATAGATTAAAAATTAATTATTGTTGCATAAAAATAAACAGACTAGCAAAATAAACAAATACAAAAATCGTTGCACCAAAAATAAACAGGTGTTTGTTGAATATGAATACAAAAATGACTGCACCAAAAATAAACAGGCGATTGTTGAATAAACATATAAATACAAAATTTTTTTCAACAAAAATAGGTGATTGTTGCATATCAAGGTGATCAAATGGCTCCAATACGCTGTTGATTAAATTATATAACTACTATAATTGTTATTGTGATAACCAAAAAATATTACTAGCGGTGTGGTGAATTAAAGAACTAAAACTAACACTTTCTGCTGTGGACAATTGGCGCAATTTTATTAACAACATAATGTAAACACTTGTTGTTGTGCAAATTAAAAATTAGAAATATTTTTTTATTTTTTAAAACTCGATGCGCATTTCGTCTTCTTAGGACATCGTCAGGAGTTTAATTATTTATGTAAGAGGACAATACTTCAAACAATCAAGTTTTTGCAGAAATCGGCGCTTAACACTAACGATATAAAAGAATACATAACAACCAATACATACTACAATAGATACTTATATGTAAAATAAAACAAAAAATCAAAAGGTTAAAAGGTTAAAAGTACTAATTTACAAGCACACAAATTTACAAATAAATTAACAGTAACGATACATTAGTACTTCAAATTAAAAAAATGGAAGATCCAAAAAAAAATGAAAAATGTGAATATAAAAAATGTTGAATGAAGAACCTAAAAAGAAACAAAACAAAATAGAACAGAACAGCGTCTGACTTACAATTGCTAAATAATATTATAAACTATGGATCGAACAGGGATGAATCGGTTAATTGTGAAAATTTGATTTCGGTTTGTTCATTCAGAATATCTTATCCCAAAAACAATACTTTCATAATTTCATATGACTCCATAATATCCAGTTTCTTTTCTCTGGGTTGTGTGTTCAATATCAAAACATTATGATTTCAATGACAAACGATCACATGGTTTGCGAGAGCAAAATCTCTTCTTGCTTGTTTAATAGCCGCTAGATGTTCTCTGGCTCTAATTTTAAAATTTCTTCCCGTCTGGCCGACATATTTGAACGAACAATCGTTGCAACTAATTTGATAGACATCAGATTTTTTTAAAGGATCAAGTTTTGTTTTATTATTAGAAAGAAGTTTTTTAATATTAGAATATTTTTCGGTGATATTATCAAGTTTGGAACTGATTTTTCCAATATTCAAATAACTAATACAATAAAATTATTACTCACGGTGACCATCTGTTGTTATCCGTTGTTGTTTTTGTCCGCTAATAATTATTAAGGTTGCTTAAGAGGACGTAATAGCAATACAACCATATATATAAACTATTTGACGTTGACCATGTAGTGGAGGTAATTAGTGCCATAAAAATTGATTTGTGAATTATTGCTTATTTAAAGAAAATATTAAGATTTCATTACTGTGAAAAAGAAACCAAAAATTGGAGTAATTAGTGATGTAAAAGTATCGATCATTTACTTAAAAATATGAAAATCAGATTAATTTGGAAATAATTGATTAGTTAAGACAATTTTGAAATTTTCATTCCAATATTTGTATAAATAAAATTGAAAACTATATTGTTTTGGGAAAACAATTATGAGTTTCACCTTCCTCAACGAAGCTTGTAATTAGGAGTGGAATTTCCAACTTGAAATCCTGATACACTGAATCTCTGTTTGGGAAAGCAAGTTTCAGACAAAGTGGTAAGTAAATTGTATGTTAATTTGATTTTTTTTTAAGTAAACGAGAGTTAAACATGGCAAATAGTGGCTTATTTTTGTGTTAAACGATGCACGACATCAATGTATTCGGTTCAATCGACTACGCTACCTGATATTTATGGGTTAACGCCATGATGTTGAGGTTGTGGGAAGGGTGGATTGCAGATAAAACATGAGCCACCTCACTACCATGATGTAGATAAGTCGTGAAATTTTTGGAGAGAGAAGATGGTGTAGAGGAATTTAAGGTAAGTAAGATTGGACTGTTCCTTAGTTAAATATTTTTTGTTATGAACCGCTTATTTCCAGGACTATCTTTGTCCCGGACAAGCCACGACCAAACATATACGCCTGAGCAAAGTCGCAGAAGCGGGTCTGGATTTCTAGCTAGATAGGCAAATTTCTATAAGTTTAGTACGTGCAATCGCTGATCCTATCTGGGGTCTAATTTGCACTGCTACAAAGTGAAACTTAACCCTAAAATTGAGCAAACTGATGAAATTAATACAAGTGAGGCACACTTGGGGACAACTTACGTTCCTTTATGAAATATATATGGTACAAACAAAATATTGCACAAAATAACCGATTGTTTGATTACTTCTTTGTTTGTTCGGTTAATTTTCAACAATTAAAATATGGAGGGGCTGAAATCTCAAGCTCTGAGACTTTGGTTTTGGTTAAGGATTTTGATATAGTTTTCGGCATAACACTTTTATAAGGACATTGTTTTTAGTTTGGGCAGCGATGTATGTCAAACATAACTCTTTGTTAAAGTACAAGTAATTTTTATCTCTGTTTAAAAATTTATTACAAAACTAACACGAAACATCAATTCGTTACCGGAAAATTATTATAACAAATCATAAATTAACATAATTTAGTGAAAAAGTGATTCACTCAGCAAACTACACAAAAACCTCTCCATTTAGCGTTTCGAGAAAATATTACAAAACCACAAATTCTTATTTCTTTCAAAATTCCAAAAATATTGCAAAAATTAAATAAAGTCAAACTTTTTTCAAAATCCTAAAAATATTCCAGAAATTATTACAAAATCAAAGATTAAACTTTTTTCAAAAATTCTAAAAGTATTGCAAAAATTTTAACCAAAATCAAAAATTGAAACTTTTTTCAAAATTCCAAAAATATTCCAAAAACTATAACAAATTCATTAATTTCTAATTCACATTTACGAAATACAACAGCTAAATTTTTTTGCCAAAAAATTGGCTAAAAAAATAAATGAAATCATTTTTTTGACATACTTGACAATACTTTTTGTTAAACATATATAATGCAATAAAATTCTCAATAATAGTGATTTTATTTTCATTTCATACAAATAACTAACTTTATTATTTTCTAAAAAAAATAAATGAAAATCATTTTTTGACAAACTTATAATGCCATAATTCTCTACAAAAATAATAAAATTTCATGTCATACAAATAATTAATTTTATTTTTTCCAAAAAATTAGGCAAAAATTAAATAAACCAAGTAAAATCTTTCTTTTGACACACTTGACAACATTTTTTTTACAAACCCATAATGCCATAATTCTTAATAATAATAAAATAAAAACCGAAGTAATTTCATGTCATACAAATAATTAATTTTATATTTTTCCAAAAACTTGGGTAAAATAATAAATAAAAATCTTTCTTTAGACACACTTGACAATATTTTTTGACAAACTTCTAATGCAAAAATTTAGTTTTTGGTCTCACATACCATTTCTATTTGTAATCTAAAAGTGATTAAATCTTTTAAATCTGTCTTTGATCTGAGTTTTTATATGCTGTGCTGAATGCATATTCGTAAAAAACGATGTAAGCTAAAAACGAAACAAAATTAAATCACATAGAACATTATTGTATCAATAGGGAAGATAAATGATAATTTTTGTGAGTGGTCGAGCTCAAAGAACTTATTGGAGTTCATTTGAGTTTTACAATTCGAAATCATTTTTTTTTATGTTTCGTATCGGGATTGAACTCTCACTCATCAGTCAAAGTGGCGATGATGAAACATGTTTTTAATTTTCATGCGCAGATAATTTCTAAATTGAAACTTCATCATTTCATATTTGCATAAGATGAATTTTTCATTTGTGATTACTCAATTGTAAATTGTTTTATATTACTTTTCTAAACGTTAATATACGTGAATTAATAGGATGAGAAATATTTTTACTAAGTCAACAAGTCTCGAGTATATAGAGTCATTTTTGGTTGTTATTAATCAATGCGAAACTAATATTTGACATGCGGTCAATTTAGTATAAACTGACCAGAGTCTAATCGCTGAAATATGGGACAAAATGCAAAAATTCCTAAAATACTAACTAATTAGAAATTTCTATTGCAAGATCGTGGGACAGCCAAGTTATATCGTGGGGTCATCAAAGTTTAAAAGTCATCGAGTCATCAAAAATTAAAAAAAAACAAAACATATATGATGTTTATATTATAAATGTCTACTTTTATTAGGTTTTACGTTTATTTATTATTAACAATGGAGAGAGAATACACTCTCTGTAGGCACATTGGTTTACGAGAATAATTATTCCTGACGTTTCTATTGAAAAAGAGGATCGATCCAAGCCCATTAATTCTCTTTCAAAAACCGAATAGGAAAGAACAGAAAACGGCTTCATCGGTTTCTATCATTCATTTTTACAGGGAATTTTTTTTCGTATGTCTCTAGAAAGTGCCAATTCTTAAGCCTTTCCTCTATCACATATTTTTCATAAATTTCTCAAAAAATTAATTTATACTTATCCCATGATGCGGAGTATTTTTATATACAGGAATCATCCAGTAACCGAAATTCAGCCATAGTAAATAGAAATTGTAAATAAAACGCCCAACAAAATAACTACAACACCGTACTCAGAGTTTTATTTATTGATTTTCAATTGTGAAACAAATAACACGAAAACAACAAAACAATCAAACAAAACTCAAAAACAACACACCCTCACATTTCCCCCTTTTTCAAAAACGAAATTCGTCCTACTTCTAAAAAAAATGTGATTCAAAAAATCGTCACTTTTAACTTTTTAAGAGGTATCGCTGGTTAAAAAAACTAAACGAATGAACGTACGAGCGACTGCAACTTAAAAAGCTGCTTGAGCGTCAAAGCATCCAGTTTAAAACTTTAATTTCATCAAACTGGATTGTGCAATGTAAATATTCTAAACATATCAAATAAAATGGAGATATACTAGGTGAATCAAAAAGTGTGGTATAATTCTAAGAGTTGGCTTCAGATACATTAATATAAACCACTTATATGTAACTTAACCCTTCATTAAACGTACGTCAAAAATTCCACCATTTAGGTTTACTAATTTACAAGTAACAGCGATGAAAAGCAAGCAATAGCCGCGTTTTTTTTTAAAACAGACTTTCTGAGTTTCGTGTTCTGATTAAACACTATTATTTACACAAAAAATAGATAACCGAGACCAAAGCCAAGTTAGATAAGTATTATCCGAATTCTGCGACGTCGTTGGAGATGATCCAAAAGTGGTTTTCTAGCTTTCGTTGCGGCCGTACAAACACAAGTGATGCCGAACGACCTGGATGCTCAGAAGAGATTTGTACACCAGACTACGTCGAAAATGCCATGATTTTGTATAAAACGATCCTAAACTGAAATTGAGGGCGATAGCTGAGACCACAAAGATTGCTCAAAATCATACATGATATTTTAAGTATGAAGAAGCTCTGCGCGCGATGGGTGCCACGTTTTCTCACAGAGGACTGAAAGCGAATTCGTGTTACGATTTCCTTGCAAAATTTGGCAATGTTTACGCGAAATTCAAAGAATGAAACCAAACATGGTTTCATTTGCAATTAAAAAAAATGGGTTTCTCTCGGTTAAACTGCTCCAAAGCATCCAAAACCCTTGTAATGGACAAGCAAGGCAATGACCTCCGTATTTTGGGATACCCGTGAAATAATATTCATCGACTATTTTGGAAAAAGTACAACCATAACTGGCGCATATCATACATCATTATTTTCGAAAATTGAAATCTCAACAAAATGGCCGTATTTGAAAAAATCCTCTATCATCATGACGCGCGTTGTCATGCTTATACATACATCGTAAGTTTCTCAAGCAAAATTGGACGAAATTGAATTTGAACTGGTTTCTCAGCCATCGTATTCGCCAGATCTGTTTACAAACCTAAAAAGATTGCTCACCGGTAAGCGATTTCACTCAAAAGAGAGAATTGTAGCAGAAACTGGCGTCTATTTTGTAGAGCTTCCGAAGGATTACTTTCCGGACGCGATAAAAATGTTATAAATACGTTGGACTCATTGTATCGAATTAAAAAAAATTTATGTTGAGAAATAAAACTTAATTTGGCCAAAAAATTGTTTTCTTGTTACACTTATTCCACACTTATCGATTTGTCATTTTTCGAGCTATAACGGAATTTACCGGCACTCTCACGATCGCATTTTTTGACCTACAACAAAAAACTTTCTTTATACGTTGCGGCAAGAAATCTTGTGGACAAGTTCGCGAACTGGCCATAACCGGATACAGGTTAAGTGGCTGGAGTCAAAAAAGTCGAAAAATCTAGGGCGTTATAACTTCCGTTTGAATCATAATATTTTATTAAAATTTATCAATATTGAATATTTGAACATATTTCTATCATTTTTTACCAAATGACAACCTTGG
Organism: Diogma glabrata; assembly: GCA_963693315.1. NCBI lineage: Eukaryota > Metazoa > Arthropoda > Insecta > Diptera > Cylindrotomidae > Diogma > Diogma glabrata. Next base: position 30,765 of record CAVNZG010001115.1, read on the forward strand.
CGTTCCAGGTTCTTGAAAAATCAGCTGTTTTAAAAGTTTATTAAACTTTGTTGTCCTTGAGTTGGCTGAAAATGGCCAATTTCACTTTTGAAAATTTATGCATACGTTAACTAGAACATAAATCTTTTCAAAATTTAAAAAAAAAGTAGTTAAAGTCTAGAGGCTGAGACACCAGGGCTGTTAGAACAAAAACAAACGCAACCGGCCAAACCTTCCTCATTTTAGAGTTTATGTTATTTAAACTCAAATTAACTTTTAGATAAACTTTTCAACTATAACCTGAGAGATTTACAGCTTTCTGATCCAAGAGGTTTCAATGTAATTAGCATTAAACCTAATGCATGCCATTCAATTACAACAACAACTTCCATAAAAATATCCCATAGATATATTAAAAAATATTTTAATATAATTGATATATTAAAATATACAATGATTATAAAATTATGTGTGGTGGTGTTGTAGGTGTGACGTTGTGAGAACGTTTATTTTCTCTTTGGTGAATTTAATATGTTATTAAAAGTAGTTTTAACCAAATTAAATAAAACTGTTCCGAAATCGCATTGATAAAGTAGTTTCCGTTAATGCATTTAGTTTGGTTTGATAAATTTTTGGGATTATTCTGGACTTGGACTATTCTACTTAAATTTTTTATTTAAGCTAATCTGACACATCCAATTCTATTTGTACACAAAGCTGTCTGGTCCTGATATCTACCTATTTCTAGTGGATATACGTGCCGCTTGGACTTTTTTCTTATTTAAATATATAACAGGAAAAAAACTTTATAAAGGAAAGGTATATTGATACGTTTAATATGACAATTTTTTTTATATTGCAAGGTGCGTCATCATTTCATTATTTCTTTATTTACGTTTGATAAAAAAAAATTCAGAAATAGCAATGTGTATTAGGTTATATACATTAAAAATGAAAACAAAGTATGAACACAATGATATCAGTAAATAATGAGTTTAGGAAAATTACACGTTGGACGATAAAAGATTCATCACATTTGAAACTGGTTATTTAGATACATGTTGAACAAAACTTATGTAACGCGAAGCAGGCAATATTATCGTTGGAGAATGAGGAATATAGGGTGAGTTATCAGGATGCCGGTCTTTGCTGGTAATGCAGTCGGCCTAACTGTCTGACCTGTCAAGTCCCGACTTCCCGACAGCCCACCTCAATTCCACAAACGTCACCTGGCAGAATTCGTGATCACAACAAGTGCACATGCTGATAATTATTCTAGAGTCAACCGCTTAGTAATAAAGTCAGCTTCAGACCAGTTGTTCTCTATCCTTAGAATTATAACTTTATACTGTCTTCGAAAGACTGATAGAGGTACTGTGTCATCCATCAGTCGGCATGGAAAGGTCTATCTAATGTTCTTACAAATCTCTCCACAGCACTTGCGATTTTTCTTACAGTTCCTGGTAGTTCCCAAGAGTTTGAACCTTTTAATAGCCTTAAAAACATCTATTCTTACAAATAAATGCCGAGGGATAGGCATAATAGTTTTACTAAAACAAATTCTAAGACGGATTATAGATACTAACTTCCAATTACGCTTCGCACGGTATGGTGATTCCAGTGTATGTAAATCGAGTCATGTCTAATAAAAATTAGTTTTTAGAAATTTGAATAAAAACAAATAATATTAAAAAATTTTGTTGCCAACTCAAGGTTTTAATAAGTCGATTATAAATTAATATTATTTGCTTTGTCTTCATTTACGATTAAGCTTTTAACTTTAAATTACAACAGTAATAAAAATAATTGTTAGATCGATACGAATTATTTCTTCATCAAAAAATTATAAAAAACTAAAGATAATCAACAATTTATGCAATTAATAATCACAATGCCACGTGCTGACAGTACTCCTGAAGTTTACAAGCTAAGTCATATCTGGATCTATTGCCAAGCTATACCGCCTCATTGTTACCGTTTTTTATAGATTATTTTGATGAATATAATATATTACAACCTAACCTCACTAAACAAAAAATTTAATGTTGATTATTTGTAATTAAAATTACAACAAAAACCGTTCAAAGGTGAATGTTTTTTTAACGATTTTTTTTTCCTATTTTTTATTGTTTTGTTGCAGCTGGGTTTTTTTTCACCTTGTCATTTTTAAATAATATTTTTTCTATTTACACACGTGATATGTAACAAACCCAAATCAAATGACTCATTGTTTTAAGGCTTTTTGTTTTAATAAATGTTTGCAACACTATCAAGAATATGAATACTGATCGATTTATGTATGTACACTAAAAATATTTGTTCTACATTTTTTATGTAATTATAATTCCGTTAAATTAAAAACATAAGTTAAAGAACTTGAAACGTAACGAATATGAATATGTGAGGTATCGTTAAATTATAGAAATAACACTTTTTTCTATATCACTCCATCAATCAAAAAATTACCATCAATTAAATTATAAAAAAAAATATTTTCTCTGTTCATTTCTCACATAACATATTTTCATTCTTGTTAGTTCGGAAAGAAAAACAAAATTAATTTTTTATGAGAATAAAATAATTTTCATTATCATTGTTTGGTTACAGAATATATTCATAATTTTACTTCCGTAGGTAGCATGACAGTATTATTATTATTTATAATACCAAATGGCTCATAATCAAACGTGACAGTCAAAATTTCTAAAACGGTAGTCGAAAAAAAAGAAAATTTTAAAGGGAAATACTGTAAGTACAACAATTGATTCCATTCACTAAGTTGTGGGTTGATTACAAATACTTGTAACTGGACAAACAATAGATTATTATTTTTTTGATTTTTTGTTGAATTAAAGTGATTACCATTAACAACAGTCGTACAATCATGGTTACCAACAAACTAGAAATTATAAATCCCTAAAATGTTTCTAGTAATGAACATTTTTTTGCATTGAATTTCTTGACAGTACTATTGTGTGAATTCATAAGTGTGTAATATTTTGTAGCACAGTGCTTAAACGTGTCTGCCAAAGGAATTGAACTCGCTCTGGCACTGATGAGGCTACGAGTTCGAATCCCAACCGAAACACGAAAAAGAGAAAAACTGTTTTTTTCTGAGATATTTCCACCCATACCGTTGAGTTGAAAAAATTCAAATTAATTGAGTTTAATTGTTCACAAAAGTCCCGTTTCTAGTAATGTTCGACAACTTTTTGTTTGCAATTTTTTTACTCTAGTTAAAGTTATTGTTTTGAGGTTTTATTGAATTAATTTATTTTATTTTAATGTTTACACCTATCATGTTACTATCAAATAAAAGTTTTACAGACAGACAAATAAAATATTGATTTATGATTTATTTATTTCTTTGAAATAAATTTTTATTACAAAAAATAAATTGATTTTGAATGTAAGACAAATACTGCAAGTGGTTCGATTTATTTATGAAACAACTAACATTATTTGAGTTCATAACAATTAAAAAGTTTTGTAATCATTTCGTACAAGTTATGTTGAAAATAAGTATAAAAGAACAAACATTACAAATTTTTTATCGTATCGATGTTTAAGTTGGTCTGAGTTTGGAATAATATCAATAATGTAAGAACAATCACTAAACACAAGTTGCAACCTTTGAAATGAATTCGTTATAAAAAATAAACCGTTTTAGTCAAATGCATGTTAAGTACAATAAGAATTTATTTAAATGTTTAGAAATGCAACGGTAATAACTAAACATTTCCATAAATAATTCACATATTATTAGTTTTCATAATTATTTATTTACTGTATGAAATAACATTCATCAAACGTCAAGAATTGATTTTTCATTTATATTTTCTAGTCATCTAGTGTGATAGATTTACTCGACGTTAAGTGTTTTTTTATTAGAAATTTGACAGATAAACGAAATTGGTGTTTAAAAGGTTGTGTGTGAAAATTTATTGTTGTTAGAATTTATGTCAGAATCATGATTGAAAGTTGTTCTTAGAGATTAAAGTGCCACGATATTTTGATACCTTTAGGGTTTAAACAAAACAATTACAGTAGGAATCATTATAAGTTGTTTTTGTAATTAAATTGTAGAGTGTGAGCGACAATCAACAATAATTTCACTATCGTGCTGCAGTTCATATAATTTTTTCTTATTATTTTGTCAGGGTTGTACTAAGTCTATAGAACCAAAAGAATTAAGAACATATTACCGATGATCTGAATTTCTGATGACATTTCCATCATCTTTCCAAGTGGATCTACTAGACATGAGCTGTTCAGACTTTATAACAGTACATGTTGGTTTTTTCTAATGAAAAACATTTAAAATAATTTTGTGTTTGTAATAATTAATTAAATAATTGTTGTAAATAATTGTGAATTTTATGTACCAAAACATGTATGAAAAATAATTATGTACCAACAGTTAATGTCAATTTAAATGATTCAAATAGAAAAACATTTTCCAAGAACGGGATTATTTTTTTATTAAGTGCTATAACAACATCGATATTAATACTCAATAATAAGAAAACTGAATCAATATATTTTAAGCAAGCATTAAACAATATTAGAGTAAAGAAGAAATCTATATATTAAATTAAGGACGCGTAGTAAAATACGAAGAAACACCATATAATTGGTGACCCCGACGTGATAATCATCGACGTATATAACATCGCAGCTTGAAGGTCAACAATGTGTTCTAACCTCGCAACGTGAGTTTCAACGACGTGTACTAGCTTCGCAACAGAATTGACAAAGTTAAGGCAATTTATTTTAAAAATTACAAAAACTAAACTTTTCAATTCAAAAATTCTTTAAAAAATATTTTTGTTTACTTGATTTTTAATATTTTCGTTTTAAATTTTTTAAATTATTTGTACGTATTTTAAAATTTTGAATATATATAATGTCGCGGAAGCATCACCAACGAATATTTTCTCACCAGCGGAGGAACAGAGCACTTCCACACAATTTTTAATGTTGACAAAAGCTGAGCTGGATGCTTATGCACAACGTTATCATGAAAACAAATTAAATTTCGGTAATGAATCACTGTTTTCACCAAAATTAATCCCTGAACAACATGGGACTTTTCAAATAATTCCGGTGAAGTACATGGAGTGCATTTCGTGTTTCTCAAGCTCCTTTTTTCGAGCAAAATACCTTTCTTTGGCTTAAGAGTTGGAAATGCAGTTTAAAACTGGTTGTATTAGGAGCAAAAACTCTAAATATATGTACGCATATGGCGCTATTGATTCTCGTTTACACAGTCGTCTGATGCCAATCCTTATGAAGAAACCTTGTGTAAATCCTTATACAACATTCAAAGTGGATTTTATTAAAACATTAGGTTATTAAACGGTGCAGACATTGGGGATAAACTATTAAAGTAATTGTGGATGACCAGATTACCTGAAAACATTCAACTCATATTAGAATCATTTGAAAACGATCTTCCTTTAGGTCGATTAGCTGAACGTGCCGACAACTCAATGGAAACATTGACTCATCGGCAGATTTTCAATGTTAATTTACCATTAACATCCACAGTTGCAGAAAATATGAATCCAGTTCAATTTAATCATTAATTTTCTCGACTGCAGACGAACTTCCAATACATGATGGACAGTTTCAAAACGCAAATGTTGAGTGAAGTTCACTCTATTGTTTTTGCTGGCAACTGGTTGCGCTCTATTATGAGAAATTCTTATAGGGGCAATAGATCCCGCACTAGGTCAAAGTCACAAAACCACCAAGGGGGTTTCGTCACTTCGGACCTATGTTTTTACCATTCTCGTTTTGGTGATAAGGAGGCGTTATATTGTGTATCCAGATGCAAGTTTAACCAAACATTTGCATCACCTAATTCTTTCGTAACAAAAAAACGATTAAACGAGCGCCAACATGATGTCAGTAGCATTGGTGGTCGTCAAGTCAATCGTGTTTCAGTTTTTGAGGTAAACTCAAGAACCAAATTTTTAATTGATACGGGTGCTGACGTTTCAGTCATTCCTAGGCCAATGGTTAAGACAAGACCAGCTACTAATTCATCTTTTAATTTATTTGCGGCAAACAATACTCCCATTTTGGCCTATGATACACAAACTCTGCCACTCAACATAGGCCTTCGCAGAAATTTTTCTTGGGAATTTATTGTTGCCGATGCATCAATACCAATTATTTGTTCAGATTTTCTGAAACATTCTGTACTACTGGTTGATATACAGAGACAGAGGTTCATAGATCCATTAACCTCTCTGTATTCAATTGGTAGTATCTCAAATTCTACTGTACCTTCAGTCTTTCTAATTGCAAATCCAAATTTCCGTCCAAGTAGTGTAAAACATCATGTAACACACAAACTCGAGACAGTTGGTACACCTGCACCTTTGTACTCGTCGTTTAGCTCCTGACAAGCTTAAAATAACGAAAGCTGAGTTTGACACGATGGTTCAACAGGGTATTTGTAGGGCCAGTAGTAGTTCTTGGTCCAGTCCCTTAAACCTGGTCCGAAAAAAGAATGAAGAATGGCGTCCCTGCGGTGACTATCGAGCTCTAAATAGGATTACAGTTCCTGATCGATATTCCATTCCTCACCCCCAAAAATTTTCGCATCAGTTGGAGGGATGCACAATTTTTCCGTCCCTTGATCTTGTTAAGGCATACCATAAAATTCCAATATGTCCGGAGAACATTCCTAAAACCGCAATCTCTACACCTTTTGGTCTTTTTGATCTTGATCCAGAGGAGCATCTTATCCACCTCCAAATAATTTTTCAAAGATTCTATGAAAATAGTCTCATTATTAATCCAGATAAATGCGTTTTTGTTAAATCTGAGATTAAATTTTTAAGTCATGTGGTTAACGAACACGCATTTTGCCAGATCGTGAACGTGTTCAAGTCATAAAAGACTTTGAACGTCCCGCTTCACTTAAGCAGCTTAAGAGATTCTTAGGAATGCTTAATTTTATAGACGATTCTTACCAGCTGCAACAGTTGATCAAATTTTACTTAACGACTTCTTGAAATGATACAAGAAGAACAGTAAAATTCCTGTCACTTGGACCACTGAGTCCATTAATGCCTTTCAAAATTGCAAAGATAAGTTGTGCGATGCCAGCCTTCTTGCTCATCCGTCATCTTCCGCTCGACTGACAATTATGGTCGATGCATCTGAAACAGCGATAGGAGCCGTAGTGCAGCAATTTGTTGAAGAAACCTGGCAACCGCTCAGTTTCTTCTCGGTACGACTTAACGATGCCCAAATTAAATAAAGCGCTTATGATCGAGAACTTCTCGCAGCGTATTCCAGCATTTCAGGTATCTTCTGGAAGGTCGTGAATTTACGCTAGTCACTGACCAAAAACCTCTAATTTTTGTTTTTAAACAAAATCATGAAAAAGCATCTGCCCGTCAATTTCGACACCTAGATTTCATTGGGCAATTTATCAAGCTTTCGAAATTTTTGGCAAAAACTGATTTCGAATTACCACTGCCCTTGGGAAATTATAACTGATAATATTTGAACTTTAAATTTATCTTTGGCTCATAACCCGTTGAACAGAATAAAAACTCAATGAGCAATTGATAAATACAAAAGCTGTTTACTGTTTGATTATTTCAAATCAAGAGAGAAAATACACAGAATGTTTTGATTTTATATAGATTTACAATAACTGCAATGCATATTACAGGATGAGTGATTATTATGTTTTAATTCAAAATTACAACAAAAATCATAATCATTTTTTTCTCTATCAAAACACATCTCTCCCAGCGCTACTGTTAATCGTATTTTGAATCATAATTTTTCAACACGAAAACTAATGGCTACAATTTCACATTTAATAAATTCTGATCAACCGCAAACTCATTAACATTGGATAATTTGGCGAAATTTTCCTCTTATCTCGTGATATATGTATAACCCAATTGAGGCAGGTCAAAATTGAAATAATAAATTAATTTACGGAGTTTCTTTGAATGTTTTATTTTTTATTTTGATCTATATAGAGTAAGAATTGTAAAAGGATAACAAGCTATTTTTATAGAGCTATTTTTAGACATGGTTTTGATTCTAAATTTAGAGCAGGGATCGAAATAGGATTGGTTATTAACAGAAATAGAAAATTCTCGCTAGAAAAAAATATAGCATATGTACGTATAAAAAAATATAAAATTATATATGTGTAAGCAGAATATATTTAAAAAATATATACATTTAACAAATATAAAATTTAATTATTGTTTTATACAATTACAGAAGCTTTAAAAAATATTAGTTTAGAAAATTGATTATTGTTTAGGTATGTAAATCAATCCATTAATTTAATAAAATATATTATCTATATTTTGTACTATTCAACTATATTTAATAAAAAAAAATTATTTATTCATTAAACTCTTCTTTTTTTATTAAATAAAATTGAACAAATGATTTTTATTTAATTTTATTTTATTTTATAAGACAATAATATATTAATACGCTAAAAAAAACTTATTTGAGCCTAAGGCTTTTTTATTCGCAGATGGATTCATATATAATTTTCACTGCTAGCTGATATTAGTGTAACTTAGATTTTAAAGATTTTTCACATAAATCGGATCATAAATAAAAAAGTTATAGACGAAGTAAAATGTATTTTTAAATTTAACGGCCCCCCCTCTATACAATATGAAATGGAATTGCCCAAGTCTTTTCATTGTTTTTTTATTATTATTACTTAGTATTTTATATTTTCTTTTCAAATTTCAATTTAGTTTATGCATTGATTTAGGAGTGGTTAGACGTATTATTTTTCTTTATTTTTTTATTATTAATATTTTTCTTTGATATTCTTTGATTTTCTTTGATTTCATTTTTATTTTTCTTTGTTTTTAAATATTTTCTATTGAATAGATATTAAAGAAACAATTCATAAATTGATTTCTTCTTTCTGTGCAAAACAAGATAAGCAGGCTACAGACCTTCAATCAATTTGTCAATCAATTGACAACGAAAATAAACGAAATTAAATTTAGGGGATTTTTACACTAAATTTTATTTCGTTTATTTTCGTTTTCGAATTGATTGACAAATTGATTGCAGGTCTGGAGCCTGATATAAAGAAATATTTTATAATGTTTTTTTCTGTTTTTTCTTCATAAATGAATGGTGTCATGAATGGTTTTAATGGTGAAATGAATGCTGTGAATGAAGAAATGAATTGCACGTGGTATTTATCATTTTAAAATTCATAATATTTTTTATCATCGTACTGGTGCTTTAATTCCTGCCTGAAGTGTTTGTTAAATTTGTGAGATGAAGATAGAATTGATGGAAATGAAATGATTAATAAATTTGTATGTACTGAAATCTCTGATTCCATTCTTTTTCCTAAACTACATGAATATGTGAAACGTCATATGATGCATGGACCATGTGGTGCTCTAAATCCCAATTCTGTTTGTATGAGATATGGTAAATGTAGTAAGAATTTTCCAAAAGCTTTTTCTGAAAATACTAAAGAATCTGTGAATGGTTATCCTTTGTATCGTCGACGTGATAATGGTTAGAGTGTTGATGTACGTGGTGCATCTCTTGATAATAGATACTAGGAGGGCCAGGTGTGCTTCGCTACACTTATAAATAAAGTTTTGCGTAGAAATTTTGTGGGGTGGGCCTGGTGAGCATGCTGGCATTTGCTACATGCTAGCATTTCTCACGAAAAGTACGATCATTAGTACGACAATATTTTAATGGTTGACACCCTTGACACTTTGACACCCTTGACACCCTTGACAATATTGACACCTTTGACAACCTTGAAACTCTTCACACCCTTGACACCCTTGACACCCTTGACACCATGGTCACCCTTGACACCCTTGATACCCTTGACACCCTTGACAACCTTGACAACCTTGACAGCCTCGACACCCTTGACAATCTTGACATCCTTGACACCCTAGACACCCTTGACACCTTGACACCCTTGACACCCTTGACACCCTGAAAAATAAAATTTTATTACAATTCCTTCACTAATTTTTTTATTTTCTATTGATTAAAAATTAAAGAAACAATTTCCCAAATTTCCCGAATTTCCCAAATTTCCCAAACTTAAAAAAATAAAATTTTTTTTATTACAACCATTCCTTCACTAATTAATCGAAAGGAACTTCGTTCCATCCGGGTGTCCCTTGACACCTCTTTACTTTTTCTTATGCGTGTGAAATGAAATGATTAATAAATACTTGGAGGGCCCGGCGTGCTCTGCTTCACTTATAAATAAAGCTTTTGCGTAGACATTTTGTTGACGTAGAAGCAACGATTGCAAACAGTGGTAATGAGAAATGCTAGCATATAATTTTTAGTTTTTCTTTTTAAATATATGAGTGAAAAATAATCAGAACTCTAGCTGATCAGTTCGGATATATGAAAAATTAGCGATCAAATAAGTTACAGATCAAATAAGCTTACTTGAAAACTTATTTGATCGCTAATTTGTCATATATCCGATCTGATCAGCTAGAGTTCTGATTATTTTTCATTCATATATTTAAAAAGAAAAATTAAAAATTATATGCTAGCATATCTATTACCACTTTTTGGAATCATTGCTTCTACGTCAACAAAATGTCTACGCAAAAACTTTATTTAGAAGCGTAGCGAAGCACGCCGGACCCTCCTAGTTTATTTAATTACCTGATAAATTTTATTCAAAAATAAAAAGGTTATTTGTTGAATTATATTACAATTAAGAAATCTCCCAAGCTCAGATTTTCTTGAAATGATATAAAATTAAACTAATAACGCTGAAATGTCGAAGAGGAATCACGGACTTTCAAACCTCCCCCAGTTCTGGTATGTAAGATCCAATCCAGAGTTGATCCTTTTAAACCCTTCAACGGATGAGGCCTTCAAAAAAATATAAGAGTAGCATAGTATGTGGTCTAAATTGGAACCCTTTCCTACGACAGACCAGACAGACATTGAGCACGATAACAAAAAAAAGAAGAATGAACGTATATAAATAGCTTAACACTTAATCAATTCTTGAAAAACGATCCCATGTGCTCCCGTACTATAATTGCTATTGCTACAATGAAACTGTTGGAAAAGGAAAAGTGCAAATTATTGAAGAATGCTGGGCTGAAGAACTTTTTTCCGCAACAAGAAACATCCAATAACCACTTAAATATATTAAAAAAGTTTATGGCATTGGCAAATGGTACCAACTGGTGAACACACAAGGTGTTATCTCAGTGGTAACCATTCTTTTTGCCAATGACACTTTCGAAATGAATAGGAGAGCCCATCCTCCCCAGCTGACCCCCACCCCGAATTCATTTTACTAATAACATAACGAATTGTTTCCTAATTATTTATACTTGTTACAGATTTTTTTCATCATCACCACATTAATCGTTAACTCCGTTGTTTGTAAAGCATTATGCCATGTTTTTATATTTCCGGAATTTTTTTAAAAATTGATATCCAATTTATATATTTTTATTATCATTATTCTTTTTAAAATTGAATTTATTTGAACTTGTTCACTATTCAACATAAGCAGGATTCCCAATTGAAAATTTTTTTTTATTTTAATGTCACCAATTTTTATTTACAGAAATTGTTGCATATAATTTTAATACATTTTCTTTGTTTATACGAACATCAAATTAAGAACTAGAAAATTAATTAAATTTAATTTATGGCTTAGTTTTTGATTTTATATGTAATCGAAAGCAGAAGCGTCGATACATTTGTGTTATTTTGACGGTTTTTTGTATATAAAAATTGATAAGTTCTGGTTGACTTGATCATCTATTTTTTAATCTTTTTTATAATGTGGCGATCGAATAGAATGCTCAGAATGCTAAGTTATTAGCGAGAATTTTCTATCTTCGGTTCTTTAAAATCTGGTTTAATAATTATTCATTATCTCCATCACATGATCGAAAAAAGAGTTGAGTGAAAAAAAAACATAATCATCTTATCTATCAAAACACATCTCTCCTTGCACTTATTTTAATCATATGACAAAAATCAATACACACGCCAACACGAAAATTAAAGAGTACAATTTAAAAAATTCGTCATCCTCGAACAGACTGCATTAAAAAATGTCATTCAAATATCAATCAACACACAAAAAATGTCTAAAGAAATGTTTGTAAGAGCAAATGGTTACATAAGCTTAATCACTCACAAAATCTCCCGAGAGCTCCTCTTTATATTCTATCAAAGTTGAATAAACATATTACATATAATTCAACCTAATAAACAATAGAAATAAACCAATCAACTGATAATAAATAAAATGTTTTAAAAAACTGTATAATGGAATGGAATGAGACATTAAAGATTTATTTCCGGTAGGATAATGTACGGGTGTTTGATTGTTTTAATATAATTGAAAGGTGAAAATTGAATATATTTCAAAGAACTATAAGACTGATTTTGTATATATTTTATGTTTGACGTTTTCCGGTACGATAAAGTTTATTGATATAATTAATTTTTATTTATTTGGCTCCATACACTTACCGGGAAACGTTCTTATAACATTTTGTTTTCACAGATTTAATATCGACTTTATTTTATAATTTCAGGTACAAAACATCATCGTTGAATCTAGTCATTAGTGTATTGAAACTTAAGAAATAAGTCAAAAAATACCTCTTCAAATGAGAAGGTAAGAAATAATATAAGTTCACAAATATTACGAATATGAAAACCCAATAAGTATTTGAATTATTGCTACCTTTGCAAAACAATAATCATGAATACGTTTCAGAGTTTGGTTCTCAGCAACAAATGCCAGTTTTTCAAAAGAAGAAACGAACCCAAGAAATAACTGGGATCAATTTATGTATTCAATTAAAACCTCGCTTCAAACAAAAAATTATTATTCCATTTTTATTACAGATTTATTTCATGAAACTATATATTCAAAAGAAAGTCTATAATCTCAAACTGGTAATGATTATTACTAAATAAACACTTTTTAAAGGCCTCAAGTCAATAAAATTTATTGCATGTATATCTCTTTCAAATCGCTTATGACCATTACATTTGGTATTATTTTTAATCTCTAAATACCTAACGCAATATAAATTCTCATAAAAAATTTCAAAATTATGTCAACGTTTAATTCTACAGTAACAACATTAAAGATACAAGAATCGGACCTCAGGTTAGTTTTAATTGAGATAAATTATATTGAATTTGATTTTCGTAAAAACTATTAAAAAGTGGTAATAATAGCTAGCGAGAAACAGTTACGCCCTTAAGAAATTATTTTCAATTTATGGTCCTCATACACTCACTCATGAAAAAACACGCAATAACAGTTAGAAATTTTTTATTGTTTTTTATAAAAAATCGAAATTCTTGATTCGTTGTTACTTTAAAGTTGTATAAAAAAGGAAATATTCATGCCATCTGAATCACAGTAGAGGGTTTATATTGTTTTATCAATAGGATCACAGAGCAAAATAAACCCTTTAGTATTGTTTGGATTTTGCAAAATAGAAGTATATTCTTGAAATTGTGAAACGATTCAACGCAAAAGGCAAATTTCAAAAGTTGTTCCCCTTTCAACAAGCCCAAGAAGGGGCATAACAGTTTTGAAAAATTTATAATACTACGACAGAAATTTTAGTAAAAGCAGGTCGACATTCGTTTAAGGAACTTATATGACTTAAATTTGCTATCTGTGTTTTAAACAAAAGTATCTCCCATTCCATTAATTTAAGTTGCTTAGTAAACACTTTGAATGTTCGTTATCTTTTAATACATTTGAAATTAACACTGTTTTTCTCACAGCTACTTTGTATGCTTGTTTACTTTATGAAACTTTAAACCCAAGAATTTCGTGCCCAGGACTATAAACAAAAAACATAATTCTTTAAACGTCATCAAAAAATTAATATGCGAGGAGTGAATGGAAAGTTCATTTATTTAGAGCTAAACTGTGTTTCTTGGTTCTGTTAACTTTTTACCGGCCCTTAATGTATGAATGAGGGCGATATGGAGAAGTGGATAGGTCAACAACATTACTTACAAGAAAGTTAAGCAACACTGGGAAGTATCACAACTTTAACGGTTGACCGCTTGGGAACTTTATCAGAAAAAATATGGAAATATGATTGTTGCACATTGAAGCAGGAATATCTCGCCCACGGTATGGTAGTATACCTTATCCAGCAGCCCTGGAAACTGGCTAGAATTCGATGGCCCAATCACCCGTTAATCCGAAAGGGAATCCGAAAATTCAAATGATTAAAGAAACGTACACTAGAAAGAAACAAACAAAACAAACCGGACAAACCAAATTTTCAACCCTTGGCTACCGTACACGGACACGAGTAGGAAACTAGAATGTCAGAATTCTGATAGAAACATCGAGGTTCGCAAAAGTTGAGAAAGTAATGGAAGAATATAACATCGAGATACTAGAACTCAGTGGAGGAAGATGGAAAAACTGCGGAGAGCTAATACAGCTCCAAGCAACTCTGGGTAGTGCACACCGAAATGATATCAAAATAATACAAGATTGACATCAAAATAATACAAAATTGGAGCCGACAACATTGCAATGGAATCAACCATGGGAAAACATGCACTAGAATCAAAACGTAACAATAATTGAGACAGGCTCATCGATTGTTGTGTCACAAATCAACTATTCATAGGAGGCAGCAAGTTCCCACACAAGAACATACACAAATACACTTGGACATCACCAAATGGAAGAACCAAGAACCAAATTGATCACGTACTGATGAATAAAAAGTTTCTATCCTCACTACAAGACGTCAGAGCAAAGCGAGGAGCAGACATACACAGCGACCATCAACTGGTAATAGACCAGGGTCGATATTTTTTGAAAACAAAAAAAATAGTAGTTGGATGAAACCCATTAGAAAAGGAGGAAAATATTATAAAAATGAAAGGAAAAATGTTTTACGGGCGATCTGAGGTCGGGAAGGGGAAGGGGTGAGTTTTCAAGGGTAAAAAACGGTTTATCTCGATTTCCGGCAAAACTAAAAGTCCTATGGAAAAAAGTTAAAAGGTTGTAGGTAATAAAAAGATCTAAAACTTTTGTATGAACACTTTTCACCTAAACTCAAAATTTATGTGAAAATTTCCAAAAACCGAGTTTTTGGTTTTTTTTTATCTCTTACAAAAAAATTTTTTTTTCACGAAATTTGGTGAAAACTTACCTTTTTATTTAAGACATAACGCTGTATTTTATTTGATTTGAAATATTTATTTTTTCACCTTATTGTGAATTAATATCGAAATGCTTCCCTAATTTTCAATCGAAAATTCACCCGTCAAAATATCAGCTTTTTTCAAAAAGTTGGTATGCTTTCTGTTCGTTGAAATCTCTGCTTTCTGATGGTGAAAAAAAATATATTACTATAGTAAATCTTCTCAGAAAATGCAAAAAAATAATTTTGAATAAAATCAACGGATGACCAGTGATATTGGATTGGATGAAAATTATAGACTTTATCGAAAGAAAACAACCAGAAGAAAATAAAAGGGAATTTTACACAATTATCTGAAATGCACTAATTAGGTCCAGAAAAAGTAGACAGGAAAGTAGCAGATTCCAACCAACCAGTTAAGGAATAGTTGGGATTGGTAAATGTAAGTAAATGTAGGTAAATGTTACTGTTTCTCTATTATTTTAAATTTTTGTAATTGTGTTTTCATTGAAGCTTAAGTAAACATGAAGTGCTAATTTAAAAACGTAAGGGAGGGTTGTGATATGGCAGATCTCCTTTCTGGAGATTCTGGGTGGGGATGTAGGCACGCGAAATTTTTTTAGTTTATTTTAAAATTTCTTTTTAGTGAGGTTGGTCAAGAACCTTCGATCTATCGAGCTAGCGGCAGGGTTTAATGGCATGCAAGACCAACTGGTAGACCTTCACGGTCTATCAGAGAAACCTCCCACCCCGCAATTTCGATTAACATCCTAAATTCAACACGATCGCGCTTCGTCCAATCTGATGAGTTCTTTGGAACCACAAGGAATGGAGAACTACATGTACTACCGCTTTTTTCTACTATACATTCTGCTACTTTACTTTTAGCATTTTTCATAACTTAATGTTTTAAAGCTTCCGGGCAGCAAAACGGCGATAAATATGGTTCTTTCTTATGGTAGGAATGCTATGTGTGGTTGATAATGTAGAAGATGGTCTGTCTCCACTTAAGTAAAAATATTGTTATAGTTCCTACATATGTTTCTGATGGAATTCGTTTCTCTATCGTTTAAATGTTTTATTTTGTATAATTATATTATTTCAAGGTTGAAGATCGTAGATATTATAATTATGACTAGTTTGTATTAATGACACTAATGAAAACGGAATTACGTTTAAGTTTAATTATTTATAGCTTAATTAAAAATAATTGTAGATTGGCAACGAACACTCTAAAATCTGTCGAGATTGATGCATACATAATCTGGGCTATAAATCTGGTTTGTTTACAAATAAAATTTTTTTAAGTTTGCCATTACGGGTAATTATATTTAAAAATTGTCTATCAAAATCTTACTTCCATTGATTAATGCCTAAGTAATCTTACCCTAAAATGCAATCACAGTTCAGAGGAAATCTTCCGTGACAATTTTGATATACATATATAATATATTTTGGTTTGGCTTATGTCACAGAAAGACTTGAGTTGTCGTCGGGCTAGGTGGAGCCTAAAACTCCAACATATGGATTTTACCATTGTCCACCAAAAAGGTACCCAAAATATAGTCCCTGATGCTCTATCTCGTCTTTATGACGATACACACGAGGAATTGACGGAAGCATTATCACATCATGTTAACGACATTAAACTCGACAATGAAGGTTATCGGCACAAAGAATATACGAATATGATAGCTAAAGTTCAATCATCACCCAAGGACTTTCCTTCAGTTAAAGTCGTGGATGATAAGCTATACATACGTATTGAGCCAAGACCTGATGCAATGCCTAACGATGTTCCTGTGTGGAAACTCTGGATACCAAAACCGATGACTTCAAACATGATTCAGAAACACCATGATGATAGTACTGCTGCTCATGGAGGTGTTAAAAAGACATTAGAATTACTTCGACGTCTTTATTAGTGGCCGGGCATGGCGTCACAGGTACACAACTATGTTGTGTTCTGCGACACATGTAAACAAACAAAAGCCGCGAATCAGATATTGCGTCCTCCGATGCAATATCAATTCGAAACAGCACGTCCATGGCAGAGAGTCTATATAGATTTTTGGGGACCGTACCCTCGTTCTACACTTGGGAATACGGTATTGTTAATTGTTCTGGATCATGCTACGAAGTTTGTACTACTGAAACCACTTAGAAACGCACATTCACCGAAGGTGAATGCTTTTCTAAAGAACGAAGTGTTTCTAACATATGGGGTACCAGAGTTTCTACACAGTGACAATGGCAAACAGTTCACTAGTAGGAACTTTCAACATCTTTTGTCAGATTTCGGCATTAAACACATTAGGACCGGTGTTTATAGTCCTCAAAGCAACGCGTCAGAGCGGGTCAATAGGTCAGTTCTAGCAGCGATTCGAGCGTTCATAAAAGATCAACATACCAAGTGGGATTCACAAATCGGGGAAATTGCATATGCACTGCGGGCTGCAGTACATTCAGCGACCAAGTACTCACCGTACTATCTATTATTTGGTCAACATCCAATATCGGATGGAAATACTTACCATTTGTTGAGATCACTACACAAGCTTGGTGAAGATGCTGGAGAGGAAATAGAACGCTCTGATCATTTGACTCTGCTCAGGAACCGGGTTCAACAAAATTTAAAAGCAGCTTTCAAAAAATCGCAACATCAGTATAACCTGCGATCTAAACTACGGACTTTTCAACCACAACAACGGTTGTTTGTACGGCAACATCATTTGAGTGACGTTACTAAGAAGTTCTCGGCAAAATTGGCTCCAAAGTTCTTACCTGCAATGATTAAGACTAAGATTGGAAGTGTACTCTATGAGTGCATAGATATGAGCGGTAAGGATCTTGGAGTTCATCATGCGAAGGACATCAGGAAATGATGTCTTTTCGTTAGGTAGGGTCGTTTCTCTGGCTAGTTGTCTTCGCTGTGGTTCACATCTCCGTGTCATATTTACTGGTTGTATCGGGGTGTCCGTAGTATTGACGTTCTGTTGGATAGTCGGTCTCAATAATCAGTGAAGTTCTTAGGGACTTCATGAGTGTTGGAACCGGTCATCGGTCTGGACGCCAGTGACTGTTGATACTTCGATCCCAGATACAGTTTAATTGGTGGAAGTGGTTCGGTAGTTTCCTGACATGGAGGGGGTGGCGACGTTTTTGTGACTTCAAGGTTAAATATCATGATTTTTTTACCTTGAATTCATGGTTGTAACGTCGACAGATCTCATAAATAATACTAGAACCAATTTCTATTCTCTTTTCCATTCAATCAAAATATATTTCCATCATTCCATTTCATTTTTACAAACATAATAATTTAACAATTTTTCAAATCATACCGAACAGCCTTAAATTCAAATTTAACAACAAATAAATAAAAGACCTCAATGTCTATTTTGGTTTAACGAACAGTTTTTGTGCTCAAAATTGTTTCATTTTTTTTTGCTGAAAAAAATTAGAAAAATGTCATAAATCACATTTTAGAGTCATTCCGTTTTTCAATTTTAAAAAAGTAAAACATTCTCTCCAAGTTTGTTCCTTCGAACAAAAAGATTTATTAAAAATCATAAATTGTTTTGTGTTAGATTTTTCCAAAAAAAAAAAAGCTTTTAAGTTAATCTAAAAGAAAGAAAAATAGATATGCGATTACAATGTTGTTATATAAGGAGTAATTAAGATGTTTAACGTGTACATTAAATCAAATAAAAATGTTCTAACAAAATCTTACAGGTTATATATATACAGTTTGGTTTTTCTTCTTAAATCACCTAAATACCACAGGGTGGTAGCTTTATTTTGTTGATTGGTGATAATTTGGGAAGTTGAAGGAATTTGAAAGCATCTATTTGGGAAGCTGAAATTGTGTTTGTCGTGGAAAGTTGAAAGAATTGCAAAGGTTTATCAAAGATTGGAAGGAGCTAGAAGCGGGTTTATGGTTGACCGGAACAACGGAAGATATTAGCTGCAAGTTTGTTTTTTTTACTGTAAATTTTTCTGTTAATTTAAACACTATAGATTTAAATTATTTCTCTGGCATTTTGAAGAATGTCTGAGTAAAAAAGTTACTTAATAATGAGAGATTTTCCGACTCAAGATCTTCTGTAGTATTTTAAATGCCGATAAAATAATATTACAAACCTCATTATAATATTAGGTTTAATTTGTTGTATAAAAGTCCAAGCTACAATATAGTGGCAGTGCCACAGGCTCTTTGAAGACGTGTATTCAAATCCCACCGCTGTCACTAAAATATTATGATGCCGCCTGACGTAAGGTAAGGTTTACACAACATCTTTGAGTGATTTTTTCAATTAATTGGCGGTGACTGATTAACGATTAATTGGAGAAACCAGAATATTGATAATTGTTATTGTTTTAATGAAAAACATATACTTTGATGGGAATCAAACATTTGTCTTTTAAGTCTTCCGAATTACAATCTAACTACCTTTTCTCTCGCCAACTCAACATCCAACACAGGGAGAAAATTGGTTTTATAAATGTATTTGATATGGAGTGAAATTTGTTTTGTATTTACTGAAAAGGTCTGAAATATCGTTTTGAAACTTAATATTTGATATAAAAGCAATCCACTGTTATAAATATAACACCTCACCTATCCAGGTTGGATCAGGCAGCCTTTTTGCAACACGGCCGGATCAGCTTAAACAGGGTATATCTAAAATAGATATAACTATAGTGAATTTTAATCAAATTAAATAGAGGTTAGATCAGGGGCTTTCTTTAATGGAGAAATTAAGTATGACTTCTGGTAGATGCCCTATTCCGTATGGGAATGCCCTATTAGAACTTGCCCTGGTTTATTTCAATCCGACCAAATTTTGATGACGAACAAAAATTCTTTATTTAAATTTAAGTATGTTTTAGGGCAAACAGTGACTATTTTTATTGAAATAAAAAACTCGAAAATTCTTGATCCACACCGTCAGCGCCATCTTTAAAAATTTAATTTGTATTTATTTTAACAGTGTAAGAAAAAGATTAACAATGCACTGATTTTTAAGATAAAACTGTATTCTACCTTTTCAACTTACATCACACAGTGAATTCCGGGGGAGCCGTTCACTTGCAATTTGATTTCAAAGTTACACAGAATTTCAATTTACAGAAATCTTTCGGACCACCCTGTTTTAAAATAAAAAAGTTTAAACATTTTCTAAAAACACAAGTATTTAAATTTCAATTAAACTTCTTTTATGCAAAGTATGATGAAGTCGATTCCAACTTTCGAAATTTTTGGTCGTCCAGAATATGAGTTCCATTTATATTGAGTAACTGCTTAATTCGGTTTTATGTGTAGTAATTTGGTATTTATGTGGGATGTCGGATCGAACGATTACCAATTAAGGACCATTCTTTTTTAATAAGTTTTAGCTGTAATTATCACTTAGAACAATGAATACGAACCTTTTGGGAAACGAGATAAAATGAAATCAAAAAATTTTTGGGAAAATTTTATTTTAAGTAGGTTCAAATATTTCAAGCATTTTGCCATTTTTGAGACTTCCGTTTTTAACAACGAACCCTATTGGTCACAGTAAAACATGTTTTTCCCATTGTATATAGATAATCTCGTAAACCTTAAATACTTCAGACCTAAAATTTGAGATACGTTTAAAACTAATATATTCACACAAGATGACGTGTTAAAAAATAAATCATGTTGTTTTCGTTTGATTTACGGGCTACGGTGTGAGGCCTTTGAGAAAATACTTTTTTGTTTAGAGTCAAGTCGGGTATCGTATAAAAGTATTCCACTCCAGGATTCTTAAAAAATGTATTTTGGTTTTCGGTGCATACTCTTTTAGTTATTGTGAAGAAACTTAAAATATCAAAACATTTCCCTCCCCCTTTCCCAACGTTGATTGACGAAAAATATTCACAGAGACAGGCAGTTTGGTAAATTTTTAACGAATCTTATAAGTGCTATAAATAATTAAATACGTCTCAAATAATTATATTTCTGTGTTTTTAGGGGATGGGAGTGGAGAAAGGTGAAAAAAAGTTTTTGGATTCAAACGAGTGGGCGTCATTTGAAAGAACACCTAAATTAAGAAACGTAGCATTTTTTTTAGAATTTTGTGGAGCACAGTTTTTGAAATATTGTCAATGATGTGCAACTTTCTGATTGCAGTCTGAAGTGCAACTGATGTGCAGTCCCTCCTGGTTCGGAAATTGAAGACTGTGCAACACATCTTTTTCGCCTTTTTTCTGATATTGTAACGAAGCAGTCGTATGATCTACGAAGCAGTTGTGTAATTACCTCAACTTGGAATCGATCTATTTCCCAAAGAAAAAAAAACGAAAAAAAATGCAGTGATGTACAAATTAAGCAATATGTTACTTCTTGTTTACATTAATATCAGGAACTTTTGAAGTAAAAATAACTTTACTTCCCTTTGCAAACACAATTTCTTACATTCAATTCGTAATCATCCTTTACATAATTTTTTTTCAAGTTTGTTACGAAACAATTGCACAATCTCCTAAGTGGGTACAATATTTAACGAAAAGAATTCCCAAGAAACAAACTTATCGTTTTGTTATTGTTTACAAACGGCCGTTAATTTACTATAAATATGAGCCGATAGATGTCCTCTACCTCTTAGTCGCTTATTATATAATATTCTGATTGGATGCTGTTTTGTTTTTTTGGGGGCGGTTGCTTCTGGTCTTCCATTTTTAAAAGATGGTGATGGAGATTTTGAATCAATAACAAGAAAAGAATTAAAAAATGTGTTCCGCCCTGATTTTATTTCGCATTTGCTGCCCTGATTTATTTCGCATGTAATACAATAAAATTCGAAGACACCTTATTACTATAGCGAAATATTCGTGTGATTAATAAAAACAAAAGATTATCTATATGTTGTGATTGTAATAGAAAAAAAGGGATAGGAAGAACAAGTAATACGAACTACTTTTTATTGTGATTAAATCAACTGCACTTGTCGTGTGGTGGCTGACCAAGGTTATTGGTGGAAAACCAATCTTATACCTACTACTATTTGGAGCGTCACCATCGACAATAATCCAACATAAGCTAGTTTGTTTCTTATTATTGCTGGTGAAACTTCATCCTCATTAGTGTTTCCAATTATCCGTGATTTTAACTATCCGGATATCGAATAGTATGTAAAGTAATTATCCGGATATCCGGATAATAATCCGGATAGTAGATTTAAATAAAAACAATATGTAGTTTAAAAAATAAAAATTAGTTAATAATTTATTTTCATCTGGAAAATAATATTTTAAAAATACAAGAGCGTTTAACATTGGAAACTGCAACGATTTCTAGTTTTCGTTAAGAAGATACTGGCAACCGAAAAGACTTTTTCACTTTCGTTCGAAGTAGGTTGAATGGTCTTCAAAGCATCAAATAGCTTTTCTAGGTAAGGAGTGAGTGTTTTATTTATGCTTTTATAAATTAAATTCCTCGTCCAGTGAAGAGTAATTATTTTAACGATTAACTTTACTATGTATTTTCGATTGGTGAAATCGTATTTTTCAATTCCATGACTAAAGTACATTCGGAGTTGGAGATTTTCATTTTCCTTAACTTCTTGTTCCGCCATTTTTAACTTAATATTTTTGGTTGTTTTGGTTATACGGAAACAAACTTTTTATTAACATTTTTGCATAACTGATAGCTTGTGATTTAGAAATATAACTAAAATCGTCAAAATTATTATTTTGGAATATTGTTGAATTCTGCACCAACATTATTAATGAAACTAGCTCGACATTTCTCGTTTTGTTAATAGACAACCTTAATGTGATTGATTAACTTTCAATATTTTCAAATTACAAAAAATTGAACCGTAAATTATGACACGGCAAAATACTGTTTTTTAATTGTAAATAAATTACACTTCTAAAAATTCAAATTCAAAACAATTGCTGGAATGATAATTTTTAGATCAACCAAACGAAATCGTCTAAATGAAAAAACTAAGTTTTAGATTGACTAAACGAAAACGTCTATTATGAAAAATTTTAATAAGGTAAATAGCGCAAACATTTTTTTTGCTTAACTTTTGTTATCCGGATTGTTTTTGTGAATTAACCGGATATCGGATAGCAAAATTTTTACGAATTATCCGGATAATTCCAATCCGGCTTAAACCGGATTGGAAACACTAATCCTCATCCGCTGCATGCATCATTATAAAAGATCCGACATACCCACGGACTTCAGCTACCATATAGTTTTTTATACGATTTGTTAAATTCATTGTATGCCACATTACCACCAACAGCATAAATTATACACAGCAGATATTATACAGTCATCCATCAGTACATGAATCCATCGCTGGTGCATGTACCATAATCGCCAATAGTAATAATTATACATAGCTGTTACATATATTCATCCACCCGTGCGGAAGGAAGGGGCGGAAGGAAGGATAATGGACTAAACTAACCAACAAAAAATTGGAGAGGGATATTACACTGACATGGGGTGAGTCCAAGTATATTTTTTATTATGTATATGAATGGGTGTAGGGGTGCCCGTGTGTGGTGTGGGGGTGTTTGCGCGAGTATATGATGTGTATATAAGTGTGTGCATGAAATCCAATTGAGTACCCGATCTAAATTACAACGCTATGAATTTTGATTTAAATAAAACTAATCATGATGCTTTGATTAATCATGCAGATTCTCATAAAACTGCCTATTATTGTTATAATAAGAATTATAAAAAGTCTTTTAAATTATTAATAAAACTTTCATGCACTCAAATAGAGTTTCGTGATACCCTATAAAAGTTTCATTTTGATTTGTTTATCAAACGAGTACGTAACTAAATTATACTACGATAATACTACAACAAAAGCGTATATTCTCTATTCGTATTCATTAAAAGTATATCCAAATAATTATAGTATTTGAAATGATTTAGGTAATTACTATCCACGATTAAATCTTCCTTCTGAGTCTCCTTCCTGCTTTCGAAAATCGTCTAGCGTAAACAATTAATCTCTTACCGCTTATAAAAATGCTATGATTCTATTAAATGAGATAGTCATTGGATTCAAATCTTAATGATGATTATCGCTTAGAAAAGTTTTCTTCAATTTCCATTGAACTGATTTTTGATTCAGGAATGTTGGGTGGAGGAAATTTACCAACCCTAATTCCCGCCAACAAGACATTTATTACATGATTAGGGTAAATTTATACCGAGTTTTGTGACCTACATAGTACATATATGCAGATATAAATCAAAGATATTACCGACATCAACGATGTTGCTTCAAAATTTCGAGAACTATTATCGTTTGAACGAGACTAATGTTAAATTAATCGGAAAATATGACCTAGGTTCAGTGGAGAATTTAATTAAAAGAAAAGATCTTAAACTAATGACCATAATCAAGGAAGGGCTTAAAATAAATCTCAATGATATGGAAAATATGAGGAATTACAATGAAAAAAAAATGAAATAACGGTTTTATAGATGGTTTTGCTGTTTGGTTTAAACTAAATATAGAGGATGGTAAGGTGATTGATACATATCCGAAAATTATGACCTGATGGGATCAAATTGCATTTAAATTAAATCTTCGTTATTTTATTTCTGAATCGAATGAACGGCTAAATGTTAAGATGTAGGTATGGGGGTTTGTGTGCATGTGAGTGTGTGAGTGTGTGTATGTGAGTGTATGAGGTGTGAGAGCGTGTGAACGTCTGCTGAAAATTATGGGGTTGGACGTGGTGATCGTGGTTTGTTCATATACGGGGGTCGCCAGAGTCTACTCATTTCACTTAGCTTTTCTTTGATCCGTTTGTATATCGACACGCGTACAATACCGATATTTGTGCTGGCATTACAAATCTCGCTAGGTACGCGGCCTGCTATGCCACTTCGTTGTTTATTCACCGAAGCAGCGCTTCATTACAATATTTTGTTTTTTCCGTTTACGGAACCCTCCCACGGAAATTAAATTAAAAACTATTGACACAAAGAATTTTTTTTGTGCATACCAACTTTACACCAAAATATTAAGATCGGCTAACTCTACATAAGAAAGAGACAATTAACAATTTTCAATTTAATTTTTTAGGATTGGACTTAAACTTAAACTCTGCTGTGGACAAAACTGTAAGGTAAAATCTGTCATAAATTAATCTATAAAACAGACGTTTATTGCCATCAGCAAACAATAAAACGTTAATCTCAAATATAAACAAAAAATAACTTAATTCCATTAAGTAAAAAAAACAACTTAAAACTACTTTTCATACCCAACCTCCTATTTATTATTTATCTTTATTTTGAAATAATTATGTCAATCAAAAGTTATTTCATAACGTACACAATTGGATAGTAAGTTTAGAAATAAATTACTTTCATTTTACTGATAAGTATTAAGATCTTATCGTGTTATGGTCAGGTATTAAAGTTTTGATAAATTGGTAGTTAATTCGGTGATTGGTTACGTGCTATTTTGTTTAAAACGATTAATTACTGACACCATACTGTGAACAAAACAGTTCATTAAGATGTATGACTTGCGTTTTTTGGTTTTGCCATTTTTCTTGTAGCCATGACTTTTTACAACTTATAATCGAACAAGTATCAATCAGTTTAAATCAACAGGTTTGTCGATCATATTATCTGTTAAATGTTAGACTAACACGTTTAGAAGCTGTAATTCAAGTTGCTGCAATTTAAAATAAACTTAGTTGAACTTATGTGACCTAGCAATATCATTGATATTTTTATGAAATTTGCAAACCACACATTTTAATGGTATATAATTATGCAACGTAATTATTTTTTAAAAAATTT
This sequence comes from Diogma glabrata, assembly GCA_963693315.1. NCBI lineage: Eukaryota > Metazoa > Arthropoda > Insecta > Diptera > Cylindrotomidae > Diogma > Diogma glabrata. Next base: position 56,778 of record CAVNZG010001115.1, read on the forward strand.
TAGATTAACAATTTGTTTTCTTGTGTGTCTATGTCGTTAAGCTCTATCACTAAATTTCATTCACACATTATTGTTGACGAAATATAAAAATTGTAATTAAAGACTGCTGCAAGAAAATTCAATGCAAAACATGAATAATTGTTACAGTTTGTGGTACTTATAATTACAATTGTTTTTGTTATTATTTTAATGTGAAAATTATAATCTGTTTGTTTTGTAAAGATAAAAAAAAACATGTTAAACGGAAAAATTATTTAAAAACATAAATTAGTGCACAGAACAATTAAAATTGTAATTTCGATACATTATTGTATTTATTTTATGAAATATGTTAATTATTTATATGCTTAAATCTCACAAATATTTATTTATTATAATTCTTAAAAGATGTTGAAACAATTAAATTTTATTATGATTTGAATTGTTATATTATTGTTACAATAATGAATGCAACTTTGTTTGTACAAGTTTAAGTTCACGCAAGTTAATTACAATATGGCAAGAATACAAAGTTTTCATAATTGAATGTCAGCTACAAATATCCACTGTAGAAAACAAAAAAAAATATATAATCTAAAACAATTCGTTAAAAATTAAATATCAAAATATTTAAATTCCTACAACTCAACCAACATTAAAATTCGATTGTATACGAACAAACCAAAACCAAACATTAATAATTTAAATTAATTCAAAAAGAATTTTCATAAATTCCAACTAAAAATAAAAGAAAATTCTAAAAATATTTCTTAATGTTCATTTCATATTTTTCGAATCATTTTTAGGTTAAGTTTTTTATGTTTTCCATTTTCCGTTTTTTTTTATGTTGAGTTTTCTCTTCGTACTTCTTTTAATCGTACATATAAATATTTCGATGAAAAGTTTTGAACTGTTGTGAATTGGAAAATATATGGAAAATACTTTTCAACACGATATAAGTTTTTATATGAATTTTTCACATGCAATTGTTTGTTTAATAATAAATTAGACATAAAAATCATAATATTTGTGGAAAAAAAAGTTCAACGTTAACCTCCGTGAATTAGTTGAATGAGTTAATTGTATCGGTTTCATTATTAAGGGTGTTCCAATAAAAGGTTAAGTTTTAATTAGAAACTTGAAACGATTGTTCAGAATAACAAAAAGTAGTTTTAACCACTAACATTTGCGTTTATTGAACTTAACAGTTATTGTTTGTATTTGTCTACATCCTTTATTTTAATTAACGATGATCTACTAGAAAAGTTCAAGTCTTGATAATTTAAAACATCGTGATCAAAGCATCGCTGCCAAAAAATAATCAACAAACAAGCTTTTACACATATAAATCCATTTACAGAAAAAATTTTAATTATTTTGAATAAAATTATTATGCAGAAATGAAAGTTCAAAAGTTAATTAAAATAATTTAAAATCTAAAAATTTCATCTTACTAAAGAATTTAAAGTTGAAAAGATAATGAGTTTTGGTCTTTAAACTATCGACAACATATTGTTGTCATAAATTAGAATCAAACATTTGGTTTTGGAAGATTTCTTTGAGAAAGATTTAGTGGTAACCGTAAGATGCTAAATAAATATCTATTTTTTATCAAAGTTTAAAAATTTTTAAAACGATTAAAATGTTCATAATAAATTAAACAGCTGGTTTGGATTCATATTTTTTAACAACGAAAACGATAAAGTTTGTCCACAGTTAAAACTGCTAATTAAGAACTGCTTTGACTGCAAAATTAATGAAATCTTTCTGATTATTTTTTTCTATGTCTCGTCAGTTATTTTGGTGAGTTAAACCCCAGAAAGTAAATCAACCTTCAAACTATTAATTACTTAATCAACTTTGAGCAATTAATTTATGTAGGTAGATGGCCTAATCAAGAAATATCGTTAACCAACAGCAACATTTTTCTATAATTGTTATGTCTTAATTCATTATAAATTCAAATGAATGATTCTAAGTCTTTCCACCAGCAAAGCTGATTACTATTATTCATCTATGTCCCCATAAGTTAAATAAATATCCAGTGAGCGGAGTAACGTACAATTATTCATATAGAAGAAATATTGAAGTTAATTCCTCCTTGTTGAGTTGTGTGAATTATCAGTAATTCTAGCTGTATTTTTTTTTTCATCTATTTAGGAAATCGAGTTTTTTAGACGCACTTTTTGCCTTCGCCATCACATGATCGTTCCAGAGTAGGTCATGTGAAACTGTGACCCCAATACATGAATGTTTTACATTCACCCATTGGTTTATCTCACATACTGAATAAAATATCTTTGGGGAACTCGGTATTTAATCTGGAAACAATCAACAGCTGTGTTTTGGTAGAGTTGAAATTGATCAGGTTATGGTCACTCCAATCGGTGACTTTTTTAGGTATTTATTGACGTTTATGGCAGCGTCTCTCGAGGCGGGATTTATTCGTACGTGCATTTTACCTTTTAAAAGAAGGGACTCGAACGACTTGTGCAGGGAAATATACCAGATTTGTAGGATTCGTAGAATATTTTAGTCAAAGTTGGTGCAAGTTCTTTAGAAAATGTTTTTAAAATAATGGGCGGAAGTGGAGTTCATTCATATTAACTCCTGAAGACTGGATTTGGGGTACTTCTTTAGGAGCTTCCAAAACAGTGAAATTCAGCGCAAACGTTCAGCGAAAAAATTAGCCTTTCTTGCGGGATCATTGACGATTAAATCACCATCAATAATAGGGGAAATAGCAGATTTTGTACCAGAATTCAAAGAGTTAATGGCACTGTAGAAACTCTTGTTAGAAATAGACATGGACGTAAGCTATGAAGTTTTCGCTCTGTCAATTTCAGTTTTTTCGTTTGAGATAATCTGGTTAGATATTTTGTTGGCCTTTAGATATTGCGATCGATAAGCGAGAGTTTTGTTATGAATCCATATATTGAATGATCTATGTTTGTCTCTAAGTGCCGCTTTGGCAGCTTTCGAATACAAGTATTTTTGTTTGGGTTCTACTATAGAGAAAGAGACAAATTTATTGATAGCAAATTGGGATGGTTTCTGTAAAGTTTTGAGCAGAAACATTTACAATGTCAGTGTAAAAACAATGACGGTGAAATGGGAAACCATGGAAATAATTTTGAAGACCACTCATCCATTTTTGAGTAGTGAAATATTTTACGGGGTTTGGGAGCTGTAGTTTTAAGTAAATCAGTTTTGATGACTGATGAAATTAAATAATGATCAGAATTTCCGATATACTACCTTTCGCTACATCCACACTCGTAATATCTGGCATTGTGGTAAGATGGAGATCTAAAAGAAAACTATTATCACCGCCATTACGGGGAGTGAAAGTTGGGCTTTTAAGAATTTGGAATAGGCCCTGAGATGCGGCAAAAATTTCTTCCAGCTTTCCACTATTGTCAACATCGTCGGTCGATTTGGAGAATTCCAACCAAGATTTGTTGTGGGCGTTGAAGTCACCGGTAACGATAACTTCACAATTAGGGGACTTTGCTCTAATTTCGTCCACAATTTTTGTCAGTAAATTAAAAAAGTTTGGGCTACGTTTGTTTGGGGACCGGTATAAAGCTATTGTAAAAAAAGTAATTTCTGGAAGACAAATCTTTAAAACCATTGTATTGAAGCCATCACCGTGTAGTTCAAAATTTGGAAAGCGTGTATACGCAACACTTTCGTGAATGAATGCGCATATGCCTTGATGGAGTTTGAAAGCTGTTCAAGCCTATATTTGGAATTAAACGATTCTATAAAGAGAAAATTTTCAGAAACTTGTGTTTCTGTAAGAAATAGAATGTTCGGTTTGTCGTGCTCAAGATGATGTGGCACGTGGTCATGGCAGATGTTTTGAATATGTATTTTATAATTTTTTTTTGATTGATGCATGTTTTGTCCCTTCAAATACCGTAAAAATGCTGTGCAATGCGGCTTTATGGGCGGATGGATTGCGCAAATTTGCTTTACCACTTGCAGACTTATGTCCTTTCTGTTGTACTTCCAAATGTGTATCAAAAGGTTTATTTTTTATGTTTTATTAAAGAACGGATTAAAGAACTAAGCCAAAAATCTTATCATACAATGAAACATGACACATGTCAATTTTTCATGGTTAGTTGAAGAAATAATAAGTGAAAAACAAATTGTGAGAAATATGCAGAAAACAAAATAAATTAATTGCCAATAATCCAGCTGATGCAGCGCCCCCCAGACGCACCGTTCACCCCCTCAATCGAGGCACCAAGCCCACACATAATTATATATTGGTATAATTCCTCGGAAGAGCTAATGAGCGGTTCTACTATGAAACGCTGCCTAGCTAAGACTGGGAGTGCTGCCGTTGACTAATTAAAGTTCGTCCGCTAGCACCCTAAGATATCATCTTGGCTACTCATATCTTCTGCCATTGCCAGTGGTATGTGATATCTCACGCTAGCTCATATGTCAATGGTAGGGACTGGAGTACGTAGAGTAGTCAGACCCGTAGATCAACATTGATCATAATCGATTAAAATCGACCCCTCATGCGGTAAAGAACAATAATTCAGATAGTAACGCAAGCTGTCAAAAAAAAATGCTGCACCTCTGGCCCGGTTGATTGTTTCATAAGATTTATCAAACAAATAGTAATACAAGTGATATATAACAATGTTGCGCGTAATGAACAGTTGGTCGCATTGTTAATGACCATTGGTATGACCATGCTCTAACTGCACACAACAATGCACACAGCCAACGCACACAGCCGTAATGATATATCAATGTATCGATAATAATAAAAAGTTATATTTTCAATTTGCAATGTTTCTTTAAATAAATTATTAATTTATTGAAATATGCCTTCAAATTTATACTGATAAACTTACCACGCATAATTTTATTTTCATTTATCTTCTTTACTATAACCAAAGATTACTGTCACTGAGAGGAAACAAAATTTATCACGCAAATTACGATAAATAAATGATTTTATACGCCCGAAGATTTAATGGAAACCCGGTTCTATGTTTATTAAGTTCCATTAATTTTTGATATTAAACAATAAAAAACACGACTATTTTTCTTACGTTATTTTTAATTTCATAAAAATTATGTTCAACAAAAAAACATTGACCAAAGCAAACTACCGTTTAAAACGATAGTTAAATAAAAGGCAAATTAAGTTTACAGAACAACTTCCCAAATTTTCATGACGATTACTGTATTAATGCATAAAGGACAAACAGACATACTTTCAATTTTATATATATTCAATATTTATTTAGCATGATGACTCGAATGCAAATTTAAAAGACAGTAGCAATATAACATCAAAAAACTGCGTTATAGATCAATTTCTTAAAATTCGTATTTTTATGAATTCATGAATAAAAAAAAATAATTTTAATGGTATTTAATAAAAATTAAAAAAAAAACAATAAAAAAATATTTGCCACACAATTGAACTCACTACCTACAGAACATCAGTCTAGCACGATATCCACAACGCAATTTTTTTAAGAAATGATAGATAGATTTAAAAAATATATTTTTGTACTTCAAAAATGCATACAAAACTTGATGACGCGAATATACAAATTTTACTCCATACAAAATTTTAATAACGCGGCTAAAGAAGTTTTCACTTCAAAAATTTATTAACTAAGGCGTTTTGATAATAAATACATAAGAAAACTTCAAGGAGTTAATTGTAAGTTAATACCGATCGACTGTCTGTCAAATACAAAATACCCATGTACATATAAAAAAAAAAATATGAATCAACAACACAAAATGAGACAGCAATTGATTAAAACAAAATCATTGCAAACAGGGTTGAGCAAGTATGAATAAAAAGACGATAAGTTGAAATTGATCGCGTTGATTCATGCAAACGAAAGTTTTTCCGGACAAATGAATTTTTACGAGGTCAACCGCTTTGTAACAAGCTTTAGTGACAAATCTGAATTTTTATGGAGCAAAAACGTATCAGCAACGCTGTATAATCAAAATCAAAGTTGGTTTAGGTTTTCTCCTAGTAAATGTGACTAAAACTAATATGTTGCAAAACTCTCTAAGACATTTCTGGCTAGTCCATATGCACATCCAGAAACCAAGCATCCAGAGGCGAAGCTGACTATTGATTATCACCAACAAACCTGGATAAGGCCAACAACCACCAAATTTAACCAATAACAAAAATGTTTGCTACTACCTAAAAATGACTAAAGCTTTCTGGTGGGATTTCTATATGCCGGAAAACAGTTAAAAAACAAAGTAGCTCCTTCAAAACCTTGACGTCTTTTAATCAATATCCGATCTTTGCTTTAATGTCAATAAAAAATTTAAAAAAAAGTAGAATGCAATAATTTTGCTTAATCAAAATTCACAACATTAACGGAATCACCTCCGTCAAGTTTTCAGAATTTGTTTTTTTGCTTAAAATAAAATTGATGACAGGAAATATAATAGTAATACGATGACCACTTGTCTTAATTTAATTTACTGTTAAACAAATATCTTGTGTTTATACTTTAAAAGAAATTTGTTTAAATTTTTGGTAAAAAAATATTAAACTTAAAAGATTTAGGTCGTGACAAATTATAGGAAATTAAGTGAAACAAATTAATATATTTTTGGCATTGATAGTAAGTAAACCATTATTTACATTTGATTGTTGTGGGTGTTTTGTTTTTATTATTATTTATTTACCTAAAACATAGCTAAAATCTAAATATATATGTATATGGGAAAATATTTTAGAAGAACAAATATTTATAATTGCTTAAGATTAATTGAATAAGCTTAAAAAATTGATGTTTAAATACTTTTGTTCTTTTATTTCCAAAAAAATCGATAATGAACTTTACAAAATGATGGTGGGCACATCAGATAAAAAGATAACCGTACAAGTTTGAGCTATACAAAGTTGTAATTAATACATAGTTTTTATTTGGGTCAGATGAGTTGGGTTTGGTCATTGCCATATGTAACGTGTGAAACAAAACAGGGTTAACTGAATTCTAAGTGATAGATAGTTTATGTTGCGTCGTTTTATTTTGAGTACTGGCTGACCTTAATTAAATTTATCCATGAACAAAACTGCGGGATTTATTTTATATTAAACGCATGGATATCAGATTTGGTGGATTTGTAAGTTTATTGATATACGAGTGTGACAATCTCGAAGTCTCTACTATTAACGTACGATGAGTTAACGTGAGATGCCAGATGCTACTATATTCAACGATATTTTCAATGTTTTTAAATATTTATCAATATTGAATATCTTTTAAACAGCCTGATTTAAATTTTTAGGCCATGGGTTATTTGATATTTCTTGTATACTTATAAAAAATATTTACAGAAGACAATTTACTTATATTCGATAAAATAATATTTTGAAATGTTTGTTGGTAATACTAAAAGAATTTTCTTTCACATCTAAAATTACATAAATAATTTCCAACCTAATGATCTTTACATATTTTATTTTTTTAATAAGAAAAACGAAGAAAATTTATGTTCAAAAAAATTGTAAAACATTTATTTTATTAATCACCTAATAATCATAGTCTGTCGATTTCATGTTGTAATTGATACTTTTATCGAATTAAAAGAAATTATTTTGTAATACTTATATTGATATTATCATCACGTGACGACTAATGAGGTTAACACAATATTTAGTTGTTTTTTCTGCAACTTGATATAAAATTTAGTTGATAAGTAGTTAGATTCGTTGTAAAATAGTTCAGAAACTGTAAAAGAGATGTAATTGAAAACAAAACCTACAACCTCCCAACCAACCATAATTTTATCAAAAAACCCAAATCTTTTGAATATTACATTATAAATTTTTATTTTGTTGGTCTAAGTCACGATTTAATTTCACTTTTATTCATTGTTAGAAAAATTTAATGCTCATCTTAGATTAGTTTCTTTTTGTTACTTTGTTTTACAATTTAAAGTGAAAATTTGATATATCAAAGATTTACAAAAAAGAACGGGAAAAATAATTATAGAATTTTATTTTGTGTAAAACTCAGTTACGATATAATCATCAGATTTAATAATATTTAATAATCGTCTAATAAGCTAGACCATATTTATTAGGGAAAAACCTAGCAATTATTTTTTGTTATTGATTTGGATCAATAAATTAGTTTTTCTGGTCTTGTTTGTTGCTCATTATTTATAAACTTTCACTCTGAAGAACGATTGATGATTTGTTTGATTAGTAAAACCTACGATTTCTTAATACATTAATACATTGGGTTGGGATTTGATACAGAAACTATTTGTAAAAGACAGAAAAGGAAAAACTTAAATTAGCTAACATCTATTATCACATGGTCAACGGATGTCGGTAAATTAGGTTCTTTAGAGTCAAAAAGAATGTGACCGGAGTTATGGAAATGTAAACTCCATAACATATATTGTTGATAATATCGACGCTTACTCTGTAACCTTCGTGTAATATAATGTCAATGGCAGATCGCCTCAATAAATGCATGAATAACTCTACTCTATATAAAATACTTCAATTTAACTTCTATATTTTGTTTCTACGATGACTCTTTTGGATTCTGATCAATTGTAGAAACAACAAACTTTAACATCAAATTCTGCTAAATTCTCTACAGCATCGTCACAGTTCCTCTGACGTCGTTACCCGTTGGTTTTTATAAATACCGTTTATTAGTGGCATTTTATAATACATTGTTCAAATAAATGTCTTTGTCAGACTGAACTCAGTATAATTTTTTCCAAAGCAGCACTCAATTTATTTTACATTTGAGAATTAGCAGTAAGAGTGAATAGTTTGGCGTTCTTTTGATGAACTGAAGTCGAACACACCATCTAAACCTTCAATACAGGTTGTTTCGGTCACGATTTCATTGAAAAATTCCAGCGCATGGTTTTTAAGAACAAATTATACTGCCTCCATGTTTCGTCCAGAGAATGAACACGCTTCTTTTCAACAACTAGTCCTTGTACAATGTACGCGATAAGTTTAAAAAGAAGAACTAAAGCAAAAAACTATTGAGCCGCAAGGACCATCACTACCAGTACATCCACTATGATAATTTTAAATTTTCATTGATAAACATTACACCTACCCCATGATTCGTCATGATCCCAATGGAGGGGATCAGGATAGGGGGATGGAAATAATGGAGGGTTCTAGTTAATTTTTTTTTTGGGGGTATGATGACTTCAAAATTTTATTCATAAGAAGGTTGATTGATGATACGCTTTTATTATAAAAAAGAGAACTTTATGTTTACAACAAAAGAAATAATTTATGAAAAGGCAGATGACCCTTTTTCGAAAAAAATCTTTACCAAAGATATAATAAAATGTTTAGTTTAGCATACGCTATCTTTAATAATGTATTTAATAAAATGTTGAGATGCCAATGGTGGAACCTTACTGGATGTTGTTTTGCATGCGTGTTTGTCAACCTGTATTGATAAATTTTTATTGATTTACCAATTTTAACATATTAATTTAATATGGAACACGAGTCGACATAACCTTAAATATGAATCTAGTCTAGATAGCTGGACATTTTTAACCTAAACGAAATTTAGTACGGAAATAAAACCGTGTAGATATGTTTTTACTTTAGCGCTATTGTTTTGATATGAAATCACATCCGCGTTCGTAAATTCTCCGAACTGCAATAAGCAGTAGATCTTTGATGTAGAACCATGCTTTAAAATTGTCAAATTTAAGAGTTCTGCAATCACAGAAGTTTCTAAATTTTTGATATTTCATAGACCACGAAAAACAAATATATCATTTAGAGATTTAGATATCAAAGTCACATTTGACACAATTATTGACTTTAGAATTATAAAGGAATTGATTTTTTATTTGTATTCAGAGCATTGTGCAAATTCAATCGAGCATGTACCCATGATACTTTGGTACACATGTTCAGAAACATTTTCAGCAATATAAAGGTATGGATATACTGTAAAATTATAAATTTAAGTAGATACACCTATAGAATCGGTGACCCCAACGTGAAAAAAATAGAAATGAAGTAGTAGAAATAAATATTAAAAAAGTAATAGACTTAAATATTTCCCTGAGGAAGGTTTCATAGAAACCGAAAATATATGGAAAAAATTAAAAAAGCTTTTAAAAGTGTCTAAGTCATATACGATTCATCAAAGCTATTGAAAATATTTATGATGAATTTTATTCTACTGTTAATAAAAACTGGATTTAATTCGATATATTTTATTGAGATATGCCATTTTTGCTTATTGTTTATTTATAAAATTGAGTTAGTTTTTTTCTGTACTTAAAAATATTTTTCCTGTTTTGTGTTTTCCTTCTTTTGCTTAAATTTTTTCTGACATTTGCATTTAAATATTGTTAACTATTTCTAATTCGAAATGACACGCCAAATAATAAAGGAGAAGATAAACAGGACTCTTTGTCAGGTACTTGGTCACAAACTAATGTGACTGATACGATGTGGCGCTTACAAAAACGCAGTTCTCAGTCACACAATAGGAAATGATTTTAAGCAAATTCAGGTTGCTATCGCTCACTAGTTAGTACAAAAAGTGAGTTATGCCTCAGTTATAAATGGAACATATGGAGTATTTTGCCAAGAGGGCGGTTCTCTAACAATAGAGTTCAGATATGATGTCTCAGCAAAACACACCGTTGATCATCAAATAGTCTCTAAAGGACACCTTCTTATTTCTAGACCACTTTAGTAGGAGCTTGAAAAAAAAAAAAAACAATTATGTCAATAATGAGTATGTTCAGATGGTTCAACTAGGATTAGTAAGTTCACTCCACTTTGTAACTTTGTACCACCAAGCACCTATGGTATGTCTGCTGAATGTGCACGTACGAAGCTACCAAAAGGCTTTGATTTTGTTTTTGTTTACTAACAAATGTCAATAAAATGCGAATAAAAACCAAAAATATGTACGCATTCCTTTCGGAAGGCTTATTGATTTTGATATTAATACCACGTTATCTAAATGTGTCATGTTCCTACCTTAAATTTTCTAAAGCATGATATTTCGGTAGAAAATATATGTCTTCTAGGGATTAAATTCTGGCTATAAGGCTTCAAAAGGCCAAGCATTTATCATTTTATACCAAAATTGAAACATTAATACCAAATCACACTCACCTAGCAGCCCCCATAAAGAAATAGGAAAGGTAAATTTCCTTTCCTTGGTGAAATAGTGAATATATTGATTTTATCATACAAGTAAAATCTCAACCAAACTCATTCTTCTGTTTAAAAATGGATTCTTCATGTACTTCAGAAGATAAATGTTGGTAACCAATAGTAGTTTTTCTCTCGTAAGCTCTCACGTGCTGCAAATCGCAAATTTCGAAAAGGACTTAACTCGGATTTTTTTCAAAGTGGACTTTTCGCTTTTTTTCTATGTACACATGTAGACCGATGTCTTATGAGCGAGAAGGTCTCATATCTGGTTTTTATAGTTGAAAAAAGAGTATGAGTTGAAATAGGGTTTTAACAATCTGTTTAGCAAAAACCATATTCTAAAATAGTAATTTACTTATTATTCGATACTTTTGGTTCAATTGATGCTAATGTTTATGCTAATATTTTGCCAAAGATCAGAATAATACAAATCTTTAGTATTGACACTGTAAGAACCCAGAATCAATTGCAAACTACATTATTGTCGGTGGAGGCGTTGTAAAAGGTAGAGCAGCCGATAAATTAAATTTAAAATTAAGAAACTGTTTTAGTATATACTGATGCAACACAACTATTTGCAGTTAGAGAAAAAAAATGCTTTCTTAATTCAAACTGTTAAAAAAAAAATCGGTTTTTTGTATCTCCTGTAAAGTTTCAAATATCCGAGATGAGCCCATTTCGGAATTTGCAATTTAGTTACGGTAGAGTTTGCCCTTTCTTCCATACTACTCACAAGCATTGTCATACCTTTAACCATGGAGTGTAGCATTTTTATGTCCAACTCTTGGATTTTGCAGTGTTTTCCCTGGACTTTGTGCGTTTCAATCCGTTGTAGTGACTGTGAAAATATATTATGATGATGATCATTATAATGACTATGATAAAATATTATGTGAATAGAAGTCGGACACCTTAAATGTGCATCTTTCGAAAAATCCCACCCAGGGTGGTTCCATGGCTGAGCAGAACGAAATCGGTCTGGCAAATGCTTTAAGTAATTTCCTACTTCCCCATACCACAACCAAAGGTTTAAAATTACTTACAATTAAAGTAAATAATATGCCTATGACGTTTGTTATAAGTTGTTCAAACGTTTTCTCAAATGTGTCAAGAGATGTATTATAGTACTAAGAAATGTAGGAGATGAAGAAGTGGGCCACTTTAATGGTGACATAAAGAATGCCTTATACTGTTGATTGGCTTTACGTTCAAATGGAAGAGCATTGCAGGCTCAAATAGCAGTTTTACTCGTCGGGCGTTCCACTAAAAACACAACAGCAACAGAGGTTATATATTGTTCACAGATGTGACATTGCACGTTCATTTTCTGCCGTTTTCCGGACGTTAAGATTAATGAAACCCTTGATACATCGGTAGCAGTCTTTTAGTTTCTTATCAGTATTTTTATTTTGATGTGTGTGTAGTCTACAGCACCAACATATTGAGGAAGCCTACAGTTAGATAAGATAAGGTTTGATAAGGCTAGGTTATCCTGGGCTTCTTAAGGGATGTGACATAGATACGAGTGGTCCGTAGCCATACGATGTTAAAATCTTTTACGGCTAAAAATACTACATTTTTAAAAAACCAACTAGAGCTTCTTAAGAGTATATACTAAATGTCCCTGAATTTTGTAGTGGAGAGCTAGTTCGTTTAATGACAACAAAGTGGCATAGCAGGTCGCATACCTAGCGAGATAATTTTTTGCCCCTGACTAGTTGCAGTCCATGGAATCAAGAGAAGAATACCTGCTACTCCAGCACAAATAACTGTAATGTACGCGTAACATGAGATAATAACGGATATAAGAGAGAAATACAAGTGAACTAAACAGACTCTGGCGACCCCCGTATGCGCAAGAACCACGATCAGCACGTCCGACCCCCAAAATTCACAACACAACCTAACACGCTCTCACGTCCCATACAGTCTCACACGCACACACACGCACCTACACACACACACACACACACACACACACACACACACACACACACCGATTCAATGAAATGCGATCGTACGACCGTAGAAAATCACGGTGGAGTATTTATGTAATCAATGGTCAATTATAGTACATAGGTTTGGGACTTTCGTTTAGCACAATCGATGTTCAATTTCTGGAAATATAAGTTAGGTGGAATTAATCAGATTTCCTCAAGGGAAATTCAGCCATTGTTCTAATATTTTATAATTTATTTATTTATTATTGTTATAATAGTCATTGTTAAGGTAAACGTTATACTTTATTATATGAGTTGTACGTTAATAACCGTACCCTGCTACAATTATTAACATTGTGTAATTAGTTATCTTTTAGTTTTATCAAATGCCTTACAGTACAACAAGAACGTAACAATAATTTTGATAGATATTTATATAGTTGAAAATTCCACAGTGGTATTTAAGAAAAAAAAAACAGATATATTCCAATAATAATTTTGACACACAATTATAAACGGAAACTGAAATACAGTCTAAGCCAAAACAACCTGAAAATTTCCTTTCCTTTTTTTGGCTTAAAATATCGAAATTCAGCAATGTGTTTAAAGCCAATCATAGTTTAAGTCAAATCTAAAATTCCAATACGTGTTTGGCTGCTTCTGTTTAGAATATCGTGAGAACAGAGGCAACTATCCATTAAAAGTCAAAAAGAAATTAACTAAGAAAATTTAAACTTTTAGGCTGACAACTATGCGCAGAACTGTTTCGTAGTGAATTGGTACAACCCCATCCATATCAGTACCATACTGTCTGAAGGATAACGTACGCGTTTATAAAAGCATACAAACCTGCACAACTTCATTTTTATTAACATTATCAGAATTACCAGTATCCGATGGTCTAAAACAGGTCGTCAACATTTTTATATAAATGAAGTATAATATTGACCTTGATTCACGAACATGCATCACATGAACCCTCTCACACACTCACACTCATATACACACGTATCCACACTCATTCATACCTCTAATTTAAAATAAAAATAAAATAACACTCACCCCATTGGTATTCCAGATCCCTCTTCTTCGTAGTATGGTTAAATTACTAAACATGTTGGAATATTTTCTTGTTGTTCTATCCATAATTTATGTTTAATATTATTTTCTGTCAAAAATGCACTTAACGTATGTAGGGCTGATTCATCGGTTGCCTTTAATACAACTTTATGCATATTATCTAAATCACTAAAATATTTTTGAGTAACTAAATCATCTTTATATAAGCGAGAAACAGCATGATGCATGGCAGCACTGAGTGATAACTGCTCCCAAAGGCCAATTTAATACTTTAAATAAATCTCCTCCAACTATAACATAATGTATTATTGTTTGCGCCATTTGTATTACATTTTTTTGACATTACGCGCCATTTTTTTGACATTACACAAAATAAATTCGTTTATACCATTTAATTTTGTTACAAAAGTTGAAACAACTAGTTCTTCTGTTTTGATGAATTTTTAATTAAGAAAAACCTTTTTTACAATAAACAAAAACATATCTTTAAAACTTTAAAGCTCAATAAGAATGTATCTTCTATAGCTACATTATTGTTCATTAACACCAACATATAAATTTCTACTAAATTTTAATAGGCAATGTTTGTTTTTTTTTGTTATTAATTAATAAACGCGGTACAAACATATAGCCTTTTACTAAATTTGAACTAAATCAATTGCACTAATTAAAATAATTTAACTAATTGAGCTAAGGTGAAATTTTTATTACTTAAATTAAGAAAAAAGACGTGAATTTAAAATGAATCCGTACATTTTGATCTTCACGATAGAATTAATCACAAGACTGAGAGCCAAATAAGAGACTGTAGCTATTTATCGCCTTCTATTTAAAGTCAGCTAACGCCGTTTGTTTGTTTATTCAACAATAACGAATCGATAAGGTAGTTTATTGGGAAATTTTATTTTTGTTTTATCGTTAGTTATTGTACCCAATAAAGAGTATTGACTGCTAGTTCGTAATAGAAATTGGAAAAGATTTTAAAATAACACATTGTTTACGAAACGATTGTACGAAT